>JANHAO010005685.1:0-22308 GCA_026873985.1 Saraca asoca | reverse complement strand
TTATTTTATTCCTTTATTTAATTTTATCATTCCCGGAATATCACGGCTGGTAGCTACATTCGCTTCTTTGCATTCATCGATGTCTGCAGAGTCCTCATCACACCAAATAAAATTTTCGGTCAAACCGCAAATTAAGCAGAATTGATCATCAATCCTTTCCAAAGAAAACATATAAAACACGGAATCATTAAATTTATTATCCAAAAAAAAATATGCCGCATTACTTTTTAAATGATTTAATATTTTAATTTTAATCCTAAGTTAGGATTACATTCACCACTATAATTAATAAAATTATAAACGGATATAAAAATGTGATTGTTATAAAATAAAACTATAAATTTTTTATTATAAAGAATAATACACAACAATACGTATAATAGTACAATTGCATATTGCTTTATAAAAATGTAACAATTCAATTTGCATCCCAGTGAACCGATTAAATAATAGTTAGTCTGTAATGTCACATATTTTCCTTTTATTATTATTATTTTTTTTAAAGACATATCTTCTTCAGTAACTAATGGTTCTCGCATACGAAAAACTGTAGCCATTTGAGAGACGTCATTATCAATCTATGACTAAAGTCAAGGGTCAATGCGGGATATTATTATTATAATAAATACCTGTGAAATTGCTTATCCAAGTCTCTTCCAAATTGGAAGTCTTCACCATCTTCCAGAATAATCTAAGCCTAAAGTAGTCTTTCGTGTGAAACAATTGGCATTAATTTTTCTCCAATATATGAAAGCTGGCTGGTCCACCAAAAACTAGAGTCACTTCCTCCTTTTCATTATATTAACAGTGGGATAATTAACACATTACATATGCTTGTAGCCTCCACTAGGTTATTTACTAAATTAAAATAATGGTCTTTTATATAAATTTTATATAATATTCTATCTAAAATTGAATTTTCTAAGTTTTTCAATGAAATTGGCATCAGACGAATTTTTTACTTTAGTGGACTGTTCCATTATTGAGTTTCCCGCAAAAGAAAAGAAAAGAATGAATATATAAGAAGTTTACAAAAGAGATAATTCTTTCTTAATTAACCCAAAATCCCTTCATCTTGTTGGAAGACAATTATTTACCTCAAACACAAGGTACAACTATGACTGCAAGTGACACTAACCATAATGGGGAGCTTTCATGGTAATTTGAGTTCTTCACAGTTATGTAAAGAAATTATATCATTAAATTTTTTGATAAGAAACTCTCTCAGAATTGTGTTTCCCTGATTAATTCAAAAATAAAAAAGATTTTGTTGAAATTTTGACAAAATTAAATTACATATTTTCTGATTTTTGAATCTATAAAATGTCTTATTTTGTATTGTACAAATTAATATTATAGTTTGTCAGACTTGTAAAATGTGATTCCGTGGTATCTCAAAAGTGATAGATAATGGATACATCAATACTCTTTTGAGCTCATTTCCCTTCAAAATTGAGAAATTAGGCACTACAGTTTGTAAAGGAGCAAATATGGACTATTGTTCTCAGGTAGTCCCGTCTTGTGCAACAGTCACATGTTCGAGTCCTGTTTTAAAAATTTTCAAGTGGTAACGGCTATTTTCACCCCTATTTGCCTCTAGACTTATTTTTATAATAAACATATTCTAATGCTATATCATTTACCATGGTAATAAACATATTCTAGCACCATCGTAAACTCTATTGCATCAAATACACTAAACATATTATTTATTTACCATGGTTGTTGCATCCAAAATGTATCATGTCAAAAACTATTGCACTAATTCAATACAAATATATAATAATCATTAAAGAAATAAATTCTCATGGATAAAACAAATTATTTTAAAGAAAGTGATAACACATTTTATTCATTCCGTATGCATAATTCTATTTTATTTCTATTTTAATCTTACCATTTTTTTATGATCAATAAAGAAAATATTCATTAAATATTATTCTCTACTCTTGTGTTTTATTTGTTCAATTTTATGGTAATTTTCAATTTCACACACATATATATATATTATTTATTTATTGTTATTAACAAGTAGTTATACCAAGTTTACCAGAGTAACTAATTGCTTACAAATACAACAAAGCGAAATGCAAAGATATGATATATAAAATTAACTGGAAAAGATATTAAGAGAGGATTAGTGATAGAGGGATTTGGTTAGTTTGTACAATGTCAAGGGACCGTTCAATCACCTGCCCGCCAACATTGAACAAGAAAATAAATGAGTAGAACAAATCAAACTGTGAAATTATCTTTGACAGTTGGTGTAGTTAAGTTGCCCATGTGATTGTGTTTGGTTATTGTCCAATAATTTATACGTATTATGATGTCTAGACTTTTGTGGTCTTATGTTTAATTGTATAGATTGTGAGTCGGATGTGTAATCCTCAATTGATGCAATGACCTTGCATACAGGGTCCAAAAAAAAAAAAAAGAGGAAATTTTATCAAATTTTTGTTAGAAATTTAATAAAGTTTTTGATAATTATATTTGTGTTGTTTGAGTGTTTTTATTTCTTACATGTCTTATAGTTGTCTAGTTGTATTCCATGTAAGAGGTGTGCCACATTAAGGATGTTATTGTATTGTTAGGATGTGACATTTATTTTAATAAATTAATTTGAATAACTTATAATTTACAAAATATAAGTTAATTTATAAATTATAAAATAACTCGTAAACTATTGGCCCCAAACACACTCTATTTTTGGTCAGTCAATGCCATGGGGTGGGGTTGGTTATTGCTGCAACTCACTTGTTTACTACTTAAAGGACAAGGCTAACTGGATATGCCAACTTTCCAAAATTAAAAGCCATCCTCATTAATTTTTTTTTCTTTTGTTCCACGCACCACACAAACACAAGGCAGAAATTAATTTGTCGTTTCAGTATTGGGGTCAATTTTTGATTTCGTAGGGACTGTTTGGAATAATATGTTAGAATTTTCTTACGTAAACTATCATAATTTAATTAAATTATATATTATTAGATTGAATCACAACAACTTATTATTATGAATTAATTAATTATATAATTAAATTAATGGATTTATAATGATACTTAGTCATTGATGGACTTTAATTGTGTAAGCTTTGTTACTGGATCAATAATTATGGATTAGTTAACCCAGTAAGATTATAGCAAAGCAGACCCCTACTTATATCCTAATAGAATTGTAATTGTCCTGTTTTGAAAATTCAAATATAGTTTTTCTCTTTTTTCTCTATTAAGATTATAAGAAGTGAATCTATTGAAAATTTTTTTGTTATAATAGATTCTTGGACAGTACCAGATATAATTTTATTATTATTAATTAAATTTATATGTATAAATCTAATGTTTTGTAATATGATTTAATAGATCTGATAAATTAACTATTTTAATTTATCTAAATTATCCATCAATTGGTATTAGAGCTATTTTTTTTTTCATTTTATAAGGCTCAAATTTATGTAATTTTTGTTTAATAATTTTATATAATTAAATTATTGAAAATCCATAATATATGATGAGAAAAATTATAGGTTAAACATTAATTTTTTTCCACTTCTATATTGTTTAATTATATGAATTAATCATAAACTTTATGATTTTTTTGACTTGTAGTTGCCCTGTTTTGAGATTTTAAATATATTTTTTCTCTTTTTTTTTCTATTAAGATTATAAGAAGTGAACCTTTTGAAAAAACTTTTGTTATGACAAATTCTTGGGCAGTACCAGATGAGATTTTATTATTATTAATTAAATTTATATGTACAAATCTAATATTTTGTAACATGATTTAATAGATTTGATAAATTGACTATTTTAATTTATCTAAATTATCTATCAATTGGTATCAGAGCTAATTTTTTCTTTCATTTTACAAGGATCAAATTTTTGTAATTTTTTTTGTTTAATAATTTTATGTAATTAAATTATTGAAAATCCATAATATATGGTGAGAAAAATTATGGGTTAAACATTAATTTTTTTCCTCTTCTATATTGTTTAATTATTTGAATTAATCATAAAATTTATGATTTTTTAGATGGAATTACGAATTAAATTAATTTAGTTTTTCTAAAAAATTTGATTTCTTAAATTTGAATAATTTAAAGGAATATTTTTCAAAGTTATGATTTGATCTTAAGAATATGTGATGTGCAAATGTTCAAATTTGAAATTTTTTGAAATTCATGTTTTTTTTTTTGGTTACCGAAAGGTTGTTTTGATATAATTTTGTTTAATTATTGGAGATTTGTTCAAATTGATATAGGATTTTATACTAGAATAATTAAATAAAGAAAAACCATCAATCAATTGTTAAAAATTTGAACATAAGGAGCATTAATTTCAAAAATTTTCCATTCAAGTAACCTATTGGAGGTTTAATACTTTTCCTCTTAAAATTGCATTGATTATTTTATTGATTATGTCAAATTGATAAGGAAATTAGTTTTAGATAAATTTGAATAAAGAAATTCATATAAAAATTGTTTAAAATATGGCTGAATTGATTGAGTTTCTAAACTAAGTCAGGTTTGATTATATAGTTGATTACTTACGTCAACGATGTATAGGGTCATGAGCCATTATAGAGATGACAGATGCTAATAAAAATTATGCCATTGTACTTCACTGTCTGAGCTTTATTTATGGTAATTTTTTAAATATAAAAATATTTTATTTATTTTTTATTTAATTTATTTTAGTAATTATTTAATATTATTTGGGCCTAAAAATTTTTTATATGTTTTTTATATATTGGAATAGTATTTGTAGTTTTTCTAAAAAATTTTAGAAATAAAAATATTTTATATAATTATTTTTCTATTTATTTAAATATTAATTTCATATTTTTTTACATATGAAAAAATTTACTTTATGATTCTTACACATTATATTATTACATGTAATTTTTGTGGATTGATTTGATATTTTTTAAATATTTAAATATTTTCTATATTATTGTGTATAATTTATAAAATTATGTACGAATCAATTTTGCTCATATTATATCATGAAATTTTGTATAATTATGTACTCACCTATCGTAAGACCAGTTGCATAAAATTTTGTTTGAAATTAAATTTTAAAATTGTATCTAGGAGAGTGTTATGTTAGTAATATATATATGCCCTATCGATGTAGTATTATTAGCATAGTTTATTGGTAATAATGTGAGTGTTAAGATTACTTGTCATGTTCCTAAAATTTAAATACCCTATTGGTATTAGGTTTTAGGAATGTAACATTTAATTTTTATGTTATATTATGGAACCTTAAGTGTCTCATCAGTATTAGGTTTTATAATATAATACTATTTGGAATTACATAGTTATTGAAGAAATATTATAGCATGACTACATTAAAAATGAAATTTTGGAAATTTATGATAAATTTCATACATTGTTATTTCTTCAATCTTTTGTTACCTATACAATTGATTACCATAAAGATGGTAAATGGGACCAACTATGAGGACTAGGCTGAGTGGAAGATATCTAGGCTAAATTATTGATATCATAGCTGTCAATCACCAAATTTCATATTTGACATAGAGAGAGGAAGAGCCAAAAATAGATAATGACTTTACTATTGCACAAAGGCTTTTTGTGAAAAGTTGACACATTCTAATAGAGTGTACTTGATGGTTATAATGTATACTAAGGATAAGACTATCATAAAAAAAGTTGCTAACTCTCCAAATGCCAAAGTGATTATGAATTTTATAACTGATAAGTTTGTAAAGTTCCATAAGGCTGAAAAGGATATTACCAATCGTTGTTGGATAAAATTGTTTAGGATGGTATTAGTTGAATTAGTGAGCATATTATAGAGCCGGTATACTATTATGATTGCTCATTGGTATGAAAGTGAGTGTAAAAAATAGTCATTTGATTTAATATATTTTAGAATCTCTTCTGGTTAAAATTGATGTTCTTTAGATATCTATCACACTCAAGACAGTGAGTATATTTTCAATAAAATGACCTTTATAGTTAGTCAAATAGAAGATGATGCGAAGAATTAAGGAATCTTTATGCTCACTTTGTTTCACATGAATTGAGTGTTGGGCGTGAAAATAAATCATACCTAAAGGAACCTAATTCTGAGAAACAAGAAAGCTAATTTGAGTGTTTATCATAATAAATCAAGATGTTCCACTGGCTCCAGTGAGACGTTTTGTTGAGCACTTAGTGGTTAGATAGAGGTGCAATCATTTGTAATACAAATTTATTATATGCATTAAGAAACAAGAGGAAGTCAAGTGACAAAAGTTGATAGTCAGATTGGAAATGTGGAAAAGTGAATGATGAATATGTAGGAGTATCTACCGTTTGGAAATTAGAGAGCTAATTAGTTAAATACTGTGGTTGGATTCAAAAAGGTTATAATTAATATGGGATCCTCAATGCTGTGGTATAGGTGTTTAGGTGATGTCTCAACAAAAAGATAGAGTGATTGATAAAAGAAGAGATTCATTATTACCTAGACTTATCCTTTTTTATGTGTGTATTGATTGCATTAAAGGGGATACTACCTATTAGATTTAGTCAATTGGAATATTGGATGTCTTGGGGTTGATTCACAATAATGTAGGTGAACTAATAACGCCAAGTACTATAGTGGATACTAATATTTCACCTTCATGGGTGATTGATCGATTTCTGTTAAGTGGAAATATTTGTTAAAGAGTTGGAATCCTTAAATTCTTTTAAAGCGTTTGAAGTTAAGATTGAACTAAAAAATGATAAAAAATCAAGTGTGTCAGTTATGATAAAGGTGGTAAGAGTTATGGAAATATGACAAACTGATGTAAATTCTGATTCTTTTGTAAGATATTTCAAAGATTGTGAATTTTTAAGGCTAATAACCTTATGCATCGGAACACCCAAATAGGATTGGATCATAAGAATGTTGAATTACATGTTCTTGGACATGATCGAATGCATGTTGGTGCATTAAATTTTACTTGACTTTGTATAGGGTGATGCTTTAAAGACAACTATGTATATTCTAAATCAAATCGTTAGTAAATTAGTAATTAAAACCCTATAAGATTTGCTGTATGGGAAAAGCTTAGTCTTAGGCATTTTCATATTTGCGGTTACAAGGCTAAAGAGAAGCTATATGATCCAATTATTAAGTAACTTCATATAAAGACTATTGATAGTCACTTTGTTAGATATTGTAATGATTACAAAAGTAGTAGATTTTATTATTTGATCCTCACCATCAGGGTTATTAAAAGACCTTGTTTTGATTATTGGTTGGATAGTGAGAGTGAAAGACCATGTAATATCTCTCTTAGAGGAATACAAGTTACTATTTCACTAGAACCATCAGTGGTTGAAACACACCGAATTGTTCCAGTACAACACATGATAAACTAATGATGGAAGTTATATAGTTTAATGCTCCTTTAGTATAGAAAAGAGTCAAGTCTTGTAAATGAAACACCTTTGAGGAAATCCCAATGACTCGTAAACTAGGAACTACTAACGACTGTAAGGTATATCTACAGGAGCACAAATTTGATGTTAGCGATGGAATTAATCTCACCAGTTTTTTCAAAAAGCCATTTCAAATACTAATTCTTTAGAATAGATGAAGGCCATAAATGATGTGGATTGCTTTGATGCTCTATAATGATGTGTGAGATCTTATAAAATTAACTATTGCTTGCAAGTTTAGTGGATACAAAAAGTTCTTTAAGACCGAACGATACTCAAAAGGTGGCTGAGAGGTATAAAGCCTTATTGATGGCGAAGGGCCATATTTAGAAAGAAGGCTTTAATTGTAAAATATTTTCTTATTTGTTTTAATTAAAGACCCATTTCAAATTGTTATAACACTGGTAACTGATTTTGACTAAGAGCTTCACTAGATGCATGATGGCTTTCTTGAATAGTGATTAGCCATAAGCTATTTGTATGAACCAACCATATGATTTCTAAAAGAAAAGTAAAAAACGCTTAGTGTGTAAATTTAAAATATTCATATATATGATTTGAATGAAATGTCTAGACAGTGGCATCTCAAATTTAATGACATAGTAACTTCTCTTGATTTCAAGGAGAATATAGTAGATCAATATGTCTGCTACTTGATTAGTGCAAGCAATTATGTGATCCTTGTATTGTATGTGTGACAATATTCTCCTTGCAAGTAATGACATGAACTTGTTAATTGAGACAAAGTAAACGCTGTCACAACATTTTGAGATGAAGGATCCCCAGTGATGCCTCATTTGTATTGGGCATACAGATTCACCGTGATAGATCTTGGGGTATTCTTGGCTTGTCTCAGAGATTATATATTTAGAAAGTGCTCAAGAGGTTTAGTATGGATTCATGCTTTTGTTGTTCTACATCCATTCACAAGGGTGAGTTTCTTTTCAAAGTCCAATGTCATCAAAATAATGATAAGAAATCTATAATAAAGATGGTCTTGTATGTTTCCATTGTAGATAGCCTATTGTATGCTTAAGTATGTACAAATCTTGATATCACTATTATTTGGTGTACTTAGGGGATACTTGAGTCATCTTGGTCAGAAATATTGGACTGTTATGAAGAAAGTTATAGAGTACCTATAAGGTACAAAATATCTTTGTTTTGACATATTGCAAATTTGGTGATCTGATTATTGCAAGCTACTTTGACTCTAATTTGTGGATTATCCAGATCATATGATATTGAGATCTATAAACATCTTTATGATGATAAAAAGGAGTTGTACCATGGAATCCATCAAGCAGTCAATTACAGTAACCTCTATTATGGAGGCAAAATGTGTTGCATATTGTGCAACCACTTGTAATACTATTTAATTAAGGAATCTAATATCTAGATTCAAAGTTATGCAAAGCATATCTAGGACTTTAATCATATGTTGTGACAGTGCTGTCATAGTGAACTTCTCTCAAAATAATAATGAAAGTATTATCTGTATAAGTATTTTGATATTAAGTATCAATTTATTAAATATAGAAGATAAGCAAGTATTATACATGATGCCATGGATTGTATGCTTGTGAATCCACTAACCAAAAGCTTAAATGTTAAATTGTTTGCGAACAAGTAACTATAATGAACTGGTTAAGCCTTTTGGTGTTCAGGGTTAATTGGAGTTTCATGTTTCTAATTAGAACATTGTTATCTTGAGATTAGTAAAATATTGATGATGTTGCCATATGTTTCATATATAGATATACATGCATATATGATGTTAATTTTGTACATTTGTTCTATGGCAGATCGATGGAGACATTTAGACCCTGTTTCATTATTATGTTGAGATTTATTCTCATTCTGAGTATGTTAGGTGGATGCATGGACCATCTCGTAAAGATGTACATATAATCAAATTTTGATGTGTATGTTTTGTTTCTCACACATTCCGTATTATGTTTTGGTTGTTGGAACATAAGGATTTAAGATATGTATGATTATAGCATCCCTATCAAATATAATAATTTGCATTATAGGTACTTATACTTAACCTATGATTGTAATGGTGTTATTGTTGTTGTTGTTAACATTCATCGTTGTGGCCACATACTATAATCCAACTTCTCGTTTATCAAACTATATTGTCTAAGTGAGAGATTGTTGGAATTTTTCTATATAAACTATCATAGTTTAATTAAATCATATGTTATTGGATTGAATGAATATCACAATAACTAATTATTATGGGTTAATTAATTATGTGATCAAATTAATGAACCTGTAATGACATATAGGCCATTGATAAACTTTGGTGGTATAAGCGTTGTCGTTTGGCCAATAATGATGAGTTAATTGGCTCAATAAAATTACAGTAAGACAGGTTTCTATTTAAACCCTAGTAGTAGGGATGTTAAACAGGCCTTAAGCCCGTGGGCCTGGCGAGTTGGCCCGTAATTTTTTGCGGGACAGACTAGGTGAAAGGCGACCTGTTTAAATGCGAGCCTAAATGGGCCAAACTCATTTAGGCCCACATCTATATGGGCCCGTGCGGGCCAATGAGTTTGATGCTAAATTAATGTTAAATCCACGGGCTTTGCGGGCCAGACTACATTTTTTTGTGGGATGGACAAGATAAATAATGGCCCGTTTAAATTCGGGTCTAAACAGGCTTGGCCCGTTTAGGCACGCATCCGCACGGGCCAAGCCCACTCCACACGGGCTGGCCCATTTTGCATCCCTACCTAGTAGAGCTATACTACCCTATTTTGAGACTTTAGATATAATTTTTCTTCCTTTTTTCTGCTAGGATTATAATGAGTGAATATATTAAAGAAACATTTGCTATAATGAATTCTTGGACAGTATCAAGTATAATTTTATTATTATTAATTAAATTTATATATATAAATCTAATATTTTATAATATAATTTAATATATCTGATAAATTAATTATTTTAATTTATCTAATTTATCCATCATAATATTCCCCCATAAATTAACAAATCAAAAACATCATTTGGTCTTCCTCCTTAATTTTCTTAGTATCAGTCGTCATCACTTATTTTATTTTACTTTTTTATGATTTGATTTTCCCAAAAGCCATACTAGCTAGTACATTTGAGTTTTTAATTTTAATTTTAATTTGACGGTAATTAATCATTTTATTATTTTCACTTCAAATTTTTTATTAAAAAATTTTGTGCTATGTTTCCATAGACGCACTGCATTTAGTTCACATGGCCATGCTTGACGCCTCGTCCAGTGTGATATCAAGGAAAAAAAGAAAACCGACGAATTGTCGGCATCTTTTAAGTGTTAGCGGAATTACACCCTCCTATCTTGTAATGTCCAAAGTTTTTTAAAAAAATATATATAAAGTTTATAAATCGAGGATTTCTAAAACGCCTTTTTTTTAAAAAATATTTTGGATAATAAATAAATTATTCATTAATTATGATTATTAGAAATATTTAAATTAGTATGTGTTTAAATTATTAATTGAGCACCTAATTTACCTTGTGACAAGAGTGGGAGTATGAATTATTAATTATTATTGAAATTTCATTTAATAGGATTATAATGATTTAAGATCTAAAACATGTGCATATTTATTGTATATTATTATTTTAACTTTTAAAATTTTAGTGAAAAGATATCCAAACTACGATTTTACTTAATAAACCCCTGAAGATTGTTTTAAATATCTGAAGTTTTACTTATTAAGTAGTCTGTTAATAACGATCTTTATGTTTCTAATACAATGAGTGTTCTTCAGACTACAATTAATTTCATTCGCTAAATTTGACAATGGTACACTTAAACCTCACTTTATTTTCCCTTATTTGTTAAAGACCCGAAACCCACTTTTTATCATTTAACAAAATTTCTTTTTGAAACTAAAATCTAATGTTTTAAAACAACAAAAACACAAAAAAGAAGAAGAAGAAAAACCCTAGAGGTCTTGTTCTTCTGCCTGACAAAATCCCATTTCTTCATCTTTCTATAGCACTTGCAAATGCAAGATTGTTGTTATCTTCCTCTCATCATTGAAGCCTAGAGGCTACCAAAACAATAGCAAGCCATCGCTAAGGGCTAGGTGTCCTGAATCACCAAATCCAACAACTTCCGCACCATTATCTTGTGTAGTAGAAGAGCTGAAGGATTACTACTTTGTTTCAGGCCAAGTGGTGCGGTGGCCATCCAGCTTGCTTTGAGCTATTTTCATTTTCCTTCTAGTTAAGTGAGTCATTTTCTAACCTCACTTAGATGAGATAGGGCAGAAATCTGTAGTGGTTTCAAGAGGATTGTCCACAAAACCTAACCTCTATTTTGGCAAAATTGGAATTTTTCTCTTGAAATCTCTGTGGTCTATCATGAGTTTGGCAAAAAAAAGAAAGATTTGTAGGAGAATTTCAATCCTATTCAAGGAACCCCTAGATTTAGAATGAAGTTCTGAATTGGCTCTGTTGCTTGAAAGGATTGATCACTAAAGGGTCCGATTTCCAAATTTTGGTAGCTTGCCATCTCTTGAAACCACTTGAAGGTTTGACAATTCCACTTAGAAAAGATTTGAATTTCTAAAGACTTATCAAGGTGAGTGGATAATTTTATTCCCTCTCTTGTGAATTATTACACAAATGCCTATTTTGTTTACTATTATGAATTTGGACATCATAGAACACTCTGATTTTAAATAAATTGAATTTTTACTAATTACTTGAATTTGAAGGGATTACATGAAATAGATGATTTTGTTGTCAAATGATTCAATATATGAATTGGCTAGAAATGGTTCTTTACTTTTTTATTAACACATATTGTTGTATGAAATATTTTGGTATTGAGCTTCCTTGAAAATTTGAAACCTGAATCCTTTGAAAATTCCTTTAGAGAACCTGTAAGTACATTTGTGATTAGAATTGAATTTTGGTAAAGAAATAAGGAGAGAATATTTGTTGGAAAAATAAGGTGAATGATGACAATTGATTTCTGTTAGCCAAGGCTACGTTAGGAATTAACCCTTCAATTCCAACTATGAATAAAAATTTTGAATTGTCCTGATACTTGACTATTTCTGAAAATAAGAAAGATTCTACTATTTTCTTTCATTTTATAATATGATAAGTATTCTCAAGAATACTATGCTTGGCTTCTTATATCACTTGTTTAAGAAAGCAATAAAGTGTGGTAATGTATTCGCATTTAGTTTATTCCTTATTCTATATTTTAATATGATGTTTGATTTATTCATTGAATTTGAATTCCTCAATAAACTATAACTTTTAATTTGTTAGATGTTTTACAAATTGATATCTATATATGTATGTTATATTAGACTGAATATGAATATGATTCATAACTAACCATTGATATCCTGGAGAATTAATTATTCATTCACTAAGTTTCTAAAAAACTCACCTTTTTTTTTTTTTATGTTTTCAGTCAGTAAGGCGACTCCCATTATTCATCCCTATCAGGGCCTGATTGCTCCTTAACTAGGTAGACTTCTTTTGCGGAGAACAATTACATATTGTTGATATTATTTTGGCAGTTGATTAGGTCGAATCATCCATGTATATATGTGATTGTTGCCCAGTAAATTGTGTACATTGTGATATCTGAGCTTATGATGCATTTTGTTTGTTTGTACAAGTTGTGAGTAGGGCGTATAATCCTCAGTTATTGTACAAGCCTAGTGCCCAAGGTCTAAAAAACAAAGGAAATTCTGTTGGATCTTTGTTAGAAATTTGATAAAATATTTTAATAGTTGTGTCAATGTTATTTTAATTTATCATATTGTCTTGCATATTTTCATTTGTCTAATCATTCTTCACATAAAAGGTGTGTAGCATCAAGGATTTTATTGCATAATTTAGAATAGTAAATAATTATCTATAGGCGACTTTCTATATTAGTCATGTAGATAAATTAATGATATTTAAATTCATTTACAAGTGGGATTACCAATGAGTTCATAGCTCATCTTATTTATAAGTTAGGTGATTTTTTGAACTCAAGTTCAATGCAATTTGAGCTTACAAGCTCAAATTAAATGAATATTTTTAAAATATTCAAGATTATTTGAACCTCAAGAGGATCTAATTGCATTGCTTTACTTGCATTTGGTGTTTCGAAGCTCTACTTATATATCCTTTGGAAGGGTGTGTGTTCGAGTTACCTTATGGCCGAGAAACAGTGGTTAGTTCGTTCTGCGGTGTAAGTTCCTAGTTGACCTGTTGCTGGGAAGAGAAGACCGACTCGGTCGTCATACAGAAAAATGGTAAAGAGAATAGCTATAAGCCTAGAAGTACGAAAGCAACTAGCTCAACCGGAGGGCAAGCTTTCACCTTGACTTGCTCAACCAGTGAT
This sequence comes from Saraca asoca, assembly GCA_026873985.1. Lineage (NCBI taxonomy): Eukaryota > Viridiplantae > Streptophyta > Magnoliopsida > Fabales > Fabaceae > Saraca > Saraca asoca. Next base: position 8,500 of record JANHAO010005685.1, on the reverse strand, counting down.
AAATTGTGCGTATTGATGAATTTTTATTCCTGAACCTATATTTTTGTTGTATTATTTATATGAATACGACATGAAATATTGTCACAAATTTTATATTTTTTTTAGTTTAATGAGATAACATAAATGTAAATTAAAAGAATGTGACATTGGATAGTATTTTGTATATGCTTGACGCTAAAAATGATATTTAAACAAATTCTCGAAATAGTTGAAGTATAAATAATTAGAACTTTAAGAAAATTAATTTAGTTTTTAAGTTTGCAACGCGACTTTTCTTTTTGAAAAATCAAAAACAATTTTTACTTCTAAAGAACGAAGTTACAACAGTAAAATATGAATTAAAAGTCCTTTTTTTTTATGATAAGCTGACGGAGGGAAACAGAAAATAAACAATTATTAACTAAAAATTATAAATAGAAAAATCACCCGACATCCATAATAACAAGCGTGAAATAGTTAAGGTTGCTAACTAATACTAAGAGGAACTATCATTGATCTTTATCCAATGAAATAGTGATTTTGTGGAAATTTGCAAGAAGGAAATGGACGCCTGTTCAGATATTCCTAAGTTTTGTATTGTTGCATTACTTGTTCTTAGTTATTCTGACCAGAAACTTGATAAAACGTGAACCCAACGCTTCAGCTAACGAATGAGCCAACAAGAACGTAATTATTGGTGTAGAAAAAAGGCAGTTGTGGGCCATTCAACCGACTTGCAAGTTGCATGGGTCAACATGTGTGTTATGGACAGGGAATTGTTGGTTAATAAGTAATCGTATCATCGTTAACATTGTATAGACCTCGTCATTGATTAATGTCTCTCTCTCTCTCAATATATATATATATATATATGTATATAGTTTTAGTCTGATAATACTGTGAGGTCTAATTAAATAAGTATTATGAATGAAAGAGTTTGTGACAAATTGTGTGCTTACGATTAAAAAATAAATAAACTATCAGTTTTGTTCTCTTAGCAAATTTCTAATTACTAAGAGAATTATAAATAATTATAAACTTTAGGATATAATTATATAAATAAAGTTAGAAGAACTAAATTGTAAATCTATTAAAACTAGGAGGACTAGAACCTTTATTTACTACAAAAGAATTTGTCTTTAGCAGTGGTTTTAACTGCTACTAATACCCTTTGTGGCAATTTTTGAAATCGCTACAGATATAAAGGTCGGGAAGTATTAGTGACAATTATTTCTATATTTAGTAGTAATTTTTGTAACCACCGAAAATGATGTATATAATGGTGGTTTTCTTTACATTTAGCAGCTATTTTTAAAACTGCCATAAAATTAAAGATAGCGACGATTTTCTCTAAATTTAGTAGTAATTTTCTAGAAATTTTTAAAAAAATATTTTTGCTTTCGATGGCAGTTATCCTTGCATTTAGTGATGGTTTCCAAAAATTATTTATTTATTTTTTTTACTTTTTGTGGTGGTTTCTTCTGCATTTAGCGGTAGTTTTCTACAATTTTTTTTTTAAATTTGTTTTTGGCAATGGTTAAATCTGTATTTAGCAATGGTTTTACATAATTTTTTTTTTAAAAAAAAAAGTTTGTTTTTTCCTGCAGTTGCCACTGCTTTTAGTGGTGGTTTTTTGAATTTTTTTTAAATATATTTTTTACAGTGATTTTTCAAAAGTTTTTTTTAAAAAATCACCGCTAAATGCAGTGTTTCAATTTTTTTTCTTGTTCTAATTTTTCCTGTATCTGTTAATTTATTATAAGAATAATTTACAATAAATGCATACATTTTTAATAAATAAAACTTAAAACAAATTTTGTATTAATAATAAATATTTAAACATATATTTGTCGAATATTAGAATTCAACAACCCTATACATAATTTAACGACAATCAAAAGGTTTAAATCAAGGTGGTATGTCATGACTATCATGGAAAAAGGGCCTTGCATCTGTGACATTTATACTTCTTACATTTGGTGGCTGTAAAATAAAATTAGAGCAAGTTACTATACTAATTCTGAAAATCATTCATATATAACCAATGCATGGAAAAATCAAGAAAGTCCAGCTAACACATCTTGGGCAAGTATCATGATTAATTCTTATAAATTAAATTAAGTTTATCAAAAGGCAGAAAGGGAAAGGAAAAAAGACAGTTTAATATGATTTTCTAATAAAGGATCAACTTTTCCCCTTTGCACTACCACTTACTTGCTTTTTGTTTAATATGATTTGCTGTTTGTGGGTAGCTTTAACACTTTAACTATAACCTAGCCTACTCTGCCAAATCACATGTTTGCAATACTATCATTATGAGCACAATGATCACACCAACTTACTTATTAAAAGCAAAAGGTTTAAGTGAAAGTAGTTAAATTAAAATTTTACGAACCCACAACGTGCTGTAAATGATGAATTCAGTTTCCTTGCCATTAATTGATTGATTGCTTTTTAACTTAAAAAAAATGAACTGATACCATATAAAATTGTGTAGAAACAATGAGAATAATGGAGCAATTCATTTATTTTCATATGTTATATATTTTAGCCTTAGTTTCCATTTCGCTATACTTATCTACAACCCACTTGTTAATTTGCTACTTCCAGATTCTACCATATTCAATATTATGGAGTTTCGTCTCCCACATATTGTGATTGTTCTTAAATGGGTGTTTTCTTGCTATTGTAAAGCATACTTGTTTAACAAAATCCATTACAACTATCAAATGTCATCAGCAGTTGAGCAATTCATTTATTTTCATATGAAATAAAGTATAGATAAATTATTTATATAATTCAAATAAATTTCCCAGATCCCATAATTACTAATAGCTTCAGATTTATAATTTCCAACACTTCCAAATTACTAACAACTTCAGAAACAATAGCAAATAATCATAACAAAAGCAAAGTTGTATATTTACTTCAAAGCACATTCAGCTAGCAAGGTAAAAATCAATGCAAAAAATCCAATTCCTAAAAACTAGCTCTAACTTATGATTTATATGGAGCAAATACAGTAGCAATAAACATAGCTAATCAATCAGCAATAATCAATAAACATAGTCAATCCATCATCAATAAGTAGAGAGAAGAATAGAAATTTATCGGTGGAGGGTGGGCTATCAAATTAGCAATTTCTTTAAGCATTATCTCAAACAAATTTTTTGAAAAATTGATGCCAATGCTCCCTCTATAGCTAATCGCCTTTCACATTCAAAAGTCAACTTTGCATTCAAACTTTGGACTCTCGCCTGCATCTACTCATTAGGACTAGGGCTATCAAATGTCATGCGACTAAATTATTGAGAAGCTTTGCCAAAGACATTTGAAGGAGATCGTCTAAAGCCCAAACTTCAAACCCGTCCAAAGTGCTCTCTCCCAAATACCTTTGCCACGACATCATCTTGTGACATCAGCTGAGATTGCAAAGAAAGGTCTTAGGACAAGATCTCCTTAATTTGCTCCTGCAAAAGTAGAATATCCACTTCATTAATATGTTTGTGAATGTGTAATCCTATAACATAAAACATGAAACAAAAACTAACCTCTTTGTCTTTGGTTGCATCATTAACATATGTGCCATCCGGTTTCTTATGAACATGAAACCATAAATTTGTTCTTCCCACCAGATGACCTAACTCCTTAGCCTATATGAGAATATATATCAATTTAGCTAGTGTATCTCAACTTAGATAATGCAACAATACTTAAACAAGAAGCTCTGGAACAAAACCAATTCAGCCTTTTTCCTGGCAAAGCTTTTGCAGCCAGCTGTGTGTGGAACCAGTTGATTATAGTGATTTAATGCATTTCTTTTGCACATATCTTTCAATACGAAGGAATCATTTTTATTGACTTTTGCATATACATATTGATTAAATAATGTGCTTATATTAGACATTACCTTATACTTTTCCTTATTGTTCTTGCTAACAAACATCTTCCATTGATCCCAAGGAACCCCATCTGGGACCTTTTCATACATTTCCTCCAAAGTCAAGCAGGAATCATTGAACTCATGCCAGATCTTGCCCTTGAAGTCCCTTCACTTTCTGCCTAGGTTCTTAATTGTCCAACTCCTTCAGATAGGATCTAGCATGTCAAAGTGAAACCTTGACTTCAAAGAATAAATAAAACAATTTTTGTTAGTTTATATAATGAGTAATGGAACAAATACAAATAAAATGCACAATTTTTTTGCTACCTTAATTTCTTTATCGAATATTTTATCCTTCCAAGCCTTGGACACATTCCTTCAATTAGCATAGTGATTAAGAGGTTAATAGGCTCAAAGGCCAACTGTCTCAGAATCTGCCCATATATGCCAGCAACATCTTTTGTTGGTGCACCATAGTCATCAAAGGGAACGACTATCTTCTAATTCTATAATTCCCACATATCAGTTATCTTCACGTCTACCATCTTTCGACATCCGTTAGAATCTATTTTGCAAATGAATGTTTAGTTAGTATAATTAGATACAATAAATCCTATCCATCAATGATACACTTACCTATAACTGTGACTCTCCAATGGCATATGGGTGGTGGATGATTTTGTAGTGGTTGTTAGGTTCTTTCATCATCAACTATGCTTTGCTAAGATAGTGAAGGGTCTGATGCCACATGGTGGGATGGTAAAGAATTCATTAATGCCTGAGGCTGGGTTGGTAGAAGTGGCTCATTAATGTGAAGCTATAGAGGATCGAAATGAGCATGTGATGAAGATTGTGGTGAATCATGTGATGTGAGGCATGATTTGCTTAGGTTTCTACACCTTTTTCTCTACGACATGGCTGTAAAAAATTTAACCACAAAAGTTAGAGACATAAAAAAGACAAGTAGACATATAATTTTAACACGTAGTAAAATTAAAATTAAATATAAATAATGATCAACATTTAATATTGAAACAAATAAATAGAATAAACAAATACAATGCCTATCATTACGCATCTATGATTCTATCTATTTTGTCCCCAGTATTTGGCATAACCATGGCCTCATCATCTGCAGCCTCTCTCATAAGGGTTATGGTTTAATGTCATGTAGGAATAATATTTAAAAGTCTTGTGCTATAAGTGGCTCAGTTTCACAAATTGATTTTTTCACTTCCTCACCTATATCATACAAATCCCTTGGTTTTAAGTGGACAATGATACTCCAATCTTGATCCACTTCATTATTCATATGATATACCATCTGTGCTTATGAAACTAATATGTATGGATCATGCTCTTCATGCTCATTAGTATGGATCAGACGAGAGAAGTTGGTAGAAATAAATTGGAATGGATCTTTTCTTATACCCCTGTTGGTATTGACCCATTTACATTTGAATAAAACAACAGTGAACTAGCCTTGGTAGTTTAACTTAATGATGTTAACCAGTTTTCCATAATATCACGACTTAGCAATTGTAAAAAATTCCATTATTCTGAGTTTTCAACCTTTCTTCCTGCTTAACTATGTGAAACTTGAAGCCATTAATGCTGTAAGCATTAAACCTCTTGGCTTGCCAAAGAGGTCCTTGAGCTAGAAACTTTAAATCATCAAACACCTTTGTGCAACTATCGACATTCATGATCTACAAAGATTGCATATTGTAACATATTGCTTACATAGATTAAATTTGAGAAATTATAGATAGACAAAGAGAATCAAACTTACGCGGTGACCACACCATTCAACAACTTCCTTATTAATAGCTTTTTTTATATCTGCCTCTGATCAAGTTTAACTCCCAAGTCGTCTCTTTGTTTAAGTCCTTAATTCCTCAATGAACGGGTCAACCATTAGGTAATTGAACAATAAGTACCTATGTGCTTGTGCTAACTCCAATTGTGTTAGCATAAAAGTTAAGGCCTGTCCAACCGGTCAACTTATCTTTGGAAATATGGATAACTTTTGATAGGAGTCACCATGATTGGAAAAGTCATCAACCCATCTAACTTGATTGAATCTTGTCTCAATTCCATCTAAATACCTTGAACAGAAAGTAAGTCACTCTTTAACTAAGTAGCCTTTGGTTATGGAGCCTTCCAATTGAGCCCTATTTTTCATATAAGACCTTAAATGTCCCAAATACCTATTGAATGCAAAGTAAAACATACAAATATATTTAGCTAAGGATTCCATTACTAGTGATGCAATTATTGTTGAAAACAAATCAAGTATATGCACCTTTCAATGGGATACATCCATTGATAATGCACAGGACCTCTACGTTTTGCCCCTTCGACAAGATGAATAGTCAAGTGAACCATTACAGTGAAGAAGGGTGGAAGAAATAACATTTCCATATGGCAAAGTGTGAGTACAATTCTTTCTTAAAGCTTGTCAAGCTTGATTGGATTCAAAGATTTACTGCACAAGTTTCTGAAGAATGAACACAACTCAACTAAAATGGCATTTACGTTCTCTTGTAACAAATTGTGTAATGCCAATGATGATAATTGCTCTATAAGAATATGTGAATCATGAGTTTTCAATCTAGAGAGCTTGCGATACCTTAAAATGATACATCTTGAAATGTTACTCGAATATCAATTAAGTACTTTCACATTCTTCAATCTACAGAGAAATACATCCTTTTGGGCATTTGTCATTGCAAAAAGTATCGGAGGGTACTTCCCATTCTCATCAGCCCATAAATCTAGCCTTACATTCATTACTTGTAGGTCTTTACAAGCATTAAGATGGCCTTCATCTTCCCTTGTTCATTGAGCAAAGTATAAATTACATCATCACACACATTTTTTTCAATGTGCTTAACATCAAGATTGTGACGTAACAAATTAAATTCCCAATATGGAAGTTGAAAAAATATACTCTTCTTCTGCCAATGTACCTTGAGATCTTTTTTCAGCTTCTTTCATTTTGGGCACCTTTTCAAATATGACATCAATATTTTCTATCTGTTTCGAAATTTCAAAACTAGACAATGTTTTTTATGGCTTTCTCAATTCTAAGTTTCCATTGAATCGAGACTTATTAGATCTAAACATATGAGATGCATCTAGAAAGTGACAATGACACATCAAGCACCACTTTTTACTATATGAAAGACATTGAGACTTAAAAATCAAATTTACAAACTGGACAAGCCAAGTCAGTGTGAGTGTTCCACCCAGACAAGTTTCTAAGTCCAAGAAAGTCACTAATTGTCCACATTAGAGCTGCACATATTTTGAATATTTTATTTGTTGAGGTATCATATGATTCCATAAGTCTTACAATTCTTTGATAAGAGGTTGGAAGTAGACATCTATGTCATTCCTAGGCATTCATTTTCTTGGAATAATCATTGAGAGAATGAAAGAGGCCTGGTTCGCAAACATCTAGGGAGGCAAGTTGTAGGGCATTAAAATAACTGCCCATATGCTATAACTGGTGCTTAAATTCTAAAAATGGTTGAAACCATCACCAACAAGGCCCAGTCACACATTCTATGGATCTAAAGAAAATATGGGTTTAATGAATCAAACTTCTTCCATGCTTTTGAATCCCTTGGATGTCTCATTAAACCATCATTATTACTCCTCACAGTATGCCACTTCATGTGCTCTGCAGTTTTAGATGATATGAATAATCTTTGTAAATGTGGCTTGAATGGAAATTAACATAACAATTTTGCAGGGGTTTTCTTCCCTTTCTTTTGACTCTTGGCTATAGGCCTTCCATTATTGTTGCCTTTTGGTTTCTATCTAGAGGTATGACATCTCTTGCACTCTTGTCTATCTGTATCTTTTCCCTAATAAAGCATGAAATTATTCGGATATAAATGTATCTTTATGTAGTTAAGTTTGAGCTTGTTAATGATTTTTTGGGTCTCATTGAAATATTCAGGAATCTTTGCATAAGCAAATGCATCATGCAGCAACTCTAATATCATGACATTGCTTTATTAGTAATTCCACACAAGCACTTGATATGATAGAGTTTGACTAGAAAAGAGAGTTTTGAATACTTGGAGCACCCTTTATGCAATTCTTGATTTCCATCTCTAACTAACTTATATAATTCCTTAGTATGTTCACTCTGACCTGCATTTAGATTTAACTTCTCATCTTCAACAATTGGTTCTGGTGGTGTGGCAAGTTCATGCTAGTTGTGTCTAGAGATTCCAAACGCATCACTTATCATCAGTTGAAATGAATTTTCATGGAACTTTGATACAGATGGTTGATTGTCATGATGCTTACTAGTTGAAGTGTCTACAACACTTAATTCCCCATGCCAAATTCACTTTGTGTATCAGGCTAGAAATTGTTTCATTATCAAGTGTTCATATACCTCATTTCTAGTTAACTATTGCCTAAATCTACAATTAAGACATTAACATTTTATTTTCCCTTCAGTGGATCAATTTGAAAATGCAAAATTGAAAATAGCCTCTAAACCTTTAGCATATTTAGTTGTGTTCCTAGGTAAAGTAATCCAAGATTTGTCCATTACCTTGGCTAGTACACTACCTATCCAAGAATGAAAATTATAGAAGGAAACATAAATAGCTT
>JANHAO010005684.1:0-22314 GCA_026873985.1 Saraca asoca | reverse complement strand
GAGAGGAAAGGAGAAGAAATGACAAACAAATGAATGCAAGGTGAAACTAGAATCTTAGCATTAATCTTCAAGCTGTTAATCCCTTTGGACTAATTACAAACTCAGCCTTCCATGGAACGCATGAAAAATATAGAAAAAAATGAAGAAGAAAACTTCCTACACTAATCTCTTGGAACTCCCTAAAACTCCCCTCAAAACTTACTAAAAAGACTCAACTAAAAGAGTGCTTAGCCAACAAAAAGAGAAGCTAGTTGCTGGTTGGTGGAGTAGGCAATCATGATGGCTGTGTAGTCTGGTTTACTTGTTGCCACTCCTCTTACATGTAGTGTGTTAATGTAGATTGCTTCTTTTGGTTTTCTTCTAACTTACTATCCTCCAGCTAGTTGAGTGTGAGTTGGTGCAAAGGATGATCCATTGGGCTTAAGTTTTATGCCAATTAGGGCCTAAAAATCCAATTCAATAAAGGCCCACTCATCAGCATTCTGTCTCTGATTTGTAGCTCCATTTGTATGCCTAAATTGATGGATTTAGGTCTGAAAGTCTTCATAAAATTGTAGCTTTGTATCTTTACTTCCATTTGGGCTTATTTTGACCTCATTTGAACTTGTATAACTCTAGATATTGCCTGATGAATGCTTAGAGGTCGGGCTGCACGAGACAAGCTGAGGCAGCATTCTAGTTTTGACTTTAACTCCAAATTTAGATAGCCAATTGTGAGATTCAGTCTTGGAGGTCTTCATGAAGTTTGTAGAGCTATGTCTTAGCTTTTCTACACGATAAGAATCATATTAATTGGATAAGTGTAGCTCAATTTATGACTAGAATACAAAAACTACTCAAAATGGCCAAATACTGCAAAATTTTCCAAAATGATTCCAATTGACACAGCACCATAAATATACACTAACACAACTGAAGTAAGTTATTTTTGAAACTTAAAAAGCTTAGTGAGAGAATAATTAAATGAGTGAAATATTCTGTTATCAAGTGGCGAGTCACGAGGTACTACAATCAAAAGGTTCGAGCTCGATGCTACAAGCCTGGTGATCTCATTCTATGTCTTATCCTTCTAAGAGTGCACAAAGCCAATGAAAGGACCCTAAGACTGAAATGGGAAGGCCCGTACCTCATCAAGAAAGTTATTAGCTATGGAGCTTATCACCTGGCAGATATGAATAGAGTAGAATTTCCTCGAGCTTGGAATGCCAAGCATCTTCACCCTTACTATCAATAAAGACCCCAATCTCGTAAAATATTATTCAGAAATAAGTGAAAGCATTTAAGTGATTCTTTGAATTTTTATGCATGTATTTGATTATTCCTAAATAAAATTTCAATAAAGTCTTCCATAGGAGGCAGAGAAGGCGAGGTAATCTCAATTCACTTTACAGCTTACTCAACCTGTTGAAGAGCCAAATCCAAATCAATCCTCACTTTTCTCAAGTCGTTAACTATTATGCTAAGGTTCAATGTAATGGCTTCATGATCTGCCACTTCACAAGATAGGGCAACCTTGGCGTCCTTGGTTTTCTCCCTCAATTCTAATACCTCAGTGGTGACAGCAGCTAGATCATCCACCAGACTTACTTTCTCCTCAGCTTGAGCTTGAAACACCTTGTGCAACTTCATCAGTGTTAGTGAGTTCTGAAGAACAAAATAGTCAAGTTATATTATGAAAAGGGTAGAAGAACCAAGGTAAAAAAACCTTACTTACTAGTAGCTATAAAGAGATACATAGCTCACCAACCCTTTGGGTGAGTAGTCATCTGACTCCAATACGTTGGCCTTCTTGTAGGGCCCTAGGACCATATCGGCATCATTTAGGAGGTAACCTAAGAATTCCTCCATCGACCTTAACCTCTAGTGCCACTCGCTTGCGGGTGACAACAACTTTCTTCTTCCCCTTGTCCCTCTTTCATTTTTGGGGGGGCTTAGGGGGGAGGCAACCTCGACTATAGCAACTACCTCAAGATGCGAGGAAGAAATCAGCTCCTGTGAGGGTGTTACTACCAAGGCCAAAGGTTGGCTTTCAATAACAAGAGGTACATCAACATCAAAAGTCAGTGAGGTCTTCACATCAAGATCGAGTAGCAGCCTCTTGAGGATGAGCTTCATTATATTTTCATAATTCTCAAAACTCACTGGGCTGATCTCTTTAACCCAACAGACTCCTATCTCTCTAATGAGCTCGGTACTTGAAGCCAAAGTGAACTTGTAAGAATAAAGGAAACCTTCATCAAAATAGGATTCATTTTGGAGATCTTCTGAAGCAGTGAACTGATCTAAAACCCCCAAGCTCCATAGCCTCAAGAGTTAGCTTCTTGCCAATCCTGTCTACAAAATGAGACAAAGTTAGAATCAAAGAAACAAATGTGAATTAAGTCATCAAACTCACACGTCCTGAACTTGCTCATCAGAAGTAAGGATGAAACTAAAATTTTTAAGGTCACAGAAGGATGGATAAGATACATAAAACCAATGGCTTTTGTAATTCCCTACGTTGAACTTGCCTTTGGTGTCACCTTGCAACAAGATTTTCTTATGCTTGGTTAGCTGAGCTGAGAGATAATAAATTCCATCCAGCAAGCCCACGCTCTTAATGTTGTACAGGTAGCAAATAACCTCAACGAATGGCGGTGGGAGATTATTCCTCAGGTATATTAGTGCTAAGGAAGTGAGCTAGGCATAGATGTTTGAAGTAAGCTAAAACGGGCAAAGTTTGACTTTATTCAAAAAGTTAACAATGTATGGGTGCACTGGGAACCTATACCCAGTAACGAGGTGCTAGTGGCTAATGGCGATAAACCCTCCAGGAGGATAAGCAGCATAATCGTCTAGGGAGGGCTCTATGACATGACATCCTTTAGAGAGTCAAAATGTCCGGATCCTGGTCTAAAGCTTGTGAAACCTGACGCTTAAAATGTTTTGATTGAACAACGAATGATCCAAACGTTACTAACTAATAGTGGCTTCCAAGCCCTCAACGGGGTTTGGACAAGTATTGAACTCTCCATCAACCTTACCACTCCTTGAGGTCACTTCGCTAATGTGTCGCACCAGCTCCATACTCTGGGTTAGGGAATCAGGTTCCTCATCATTTCCTATTCAGTGATCTCGGCATTTATAAGCTGCCATCTATATAAAAAAGAAGAGATAGTCAGGTCGTTAAAGGCAGACCATACCAAGAAAACTAAAACTAGTAATTTCCTATACGACAAGCCACATATATACCTTAGGACACCATATCTAAGGCCTAGACTTTAGAAGTCAATAGGGACTCAACTGTTGGGAGGCTAAAACCCAGAAAATTGATGAGGAATTTGAAACTGCAATTAAAAAACCTAAAGTCTACTGACAAATCAAATAAAAGGGCCAGACTAAACACAAAGAAAATGCACAAGCAAATAGCTTCAACCAACATTTCAGATCTTTCAACCATATGCAAACAAGCTTCACGCAAACCATAAAATAACAACATACAGAAACCATAGGTTAAAGAGATAAAACTCACTGTTCCAACTAGAGAAGAAGATCTAAAGAGTGTGCAGAACTAGCTTTTGGAGGGCAAAACTTGAATCACGAACTTGGTAGGCTAAAACATTGCTAACAGCAGCAGACGAAGACGACTAGATGCTAGCCTAATGGAGAGGATGAAGAAGAAGAGTCTGAGAGCTTTGAGTTTCAAATGATAAATGAAAGAGAGAAAAAAGTTCTCTTCAAGTCATATCATAAAAGGACTCACCATTGGATTTGGGAACCCACCAAATACCTATAATTTGACGGTTCATCAAATGTTAGCTGTGAGTTATCGCCAACTTGACAAAGACACTTACTAAGGCAGAAATGATTACACAAGACAGTGACAGAAACCCAAAAGTCACAAACAAAGTGAGTAAAAGCATGCCGAACAGACTATGAGATCACAGACCTACCGAGACCCTACGTCTAAGAAGTGCTAGCTAAAGTGTATCCGTACGACCTACCTAGGCACCAAACTTTTGCATGGATTAGGGCATATCTGTGCGACCTACTAAGACTCTGCATCCAAGAAGTGCTAGCTGAGGCACATTCATGTAACCTACTTGGGCACCAAACTCTTGCATGGACTAGGGCACATCCGTGCGACCTACTTGGGCACCAAACTCTTGAGCAGATTAGGGTGCATCTATACAACCTACTAAGGCTTTGTGTCCAAAAAATGCTAGTTGAAGCGCATCCATGCGACCTACCTGGGCACTAAATTCTTACATAGACTAGGGTGCATTTATGCGACCTATCAAGACTCTACGTCTAAGAAGTGCTAGCTGAGGCACATCCGTGTGACCTACCTAGGCACCAAACTCTTATGCAGATTAGGGTGCATCCGTGTAGCCTATTGAAATTTCGCATCCAAGAAGTGCTAGCTAAGGCACATCTATGTAACCTACCTAGGCACTAAACTCTTATACAAACAAAGGCGTATCCATGCAACCTATCCAAACACTTCTGCTAGCTAAGGTGCATCCATGCGACCTACCAAGGCACCCAATCTTGCGCTAACTTAGGCACTCAAGCACTTTGATGCTCAAACTCATGACTAATGAAGACACTTTGATACTTAAGCTCATTACCAACTAAGATAGGCTAATGCAACTGATGGATCATTCAACATGGAACATATTTTTTTAAGTCATGATATACTAGCTCAAGCCCATTTATATAAATTTTATCTATATTGTCTGAGGTCGATTGACCTATCAAATACTCATTTTATCTACCACTTACCAAGTTTTGGTTTACAGAGACTTATTCATGTTGCTGGTTGCGACCTACTAAATTGCTAATATGATGTGCTTGGGAAAAACAAGAAATAAAACGCAAAGCTTCATTACAAAACCTCTTTCAATGAGGCGAGATTACATAAGAAAGTTCGAAGTACAATGACTGGAATAAGCCTATGGCCATAATAAGCAGGAGGAACTGGCCTTTTAAGAGCCAAATCCTACAAATCAAAGTAAACCTACAGTTGACTGGCGAAGAGCTAAGTTCCAATAGATCGCGGGATCAATGAGCAAGCCAAACTACTCCAACTCTTCCTCGCCTTGCTTCTCCCAAACTTACAACTTCTTCACTAACTTAAATGCACCAAGGTATTTGGGGTGGAAGGATCAGCATTTAAGGCAAGTAAGGCAGCTACTTAAATCTCTCCTAATCCTCCTGAGCAAGGAAAGCATCTTTCAGCTTTATCATCCCAAGGCACTTGGAGACCTAGAACCACTTAGCACCACCATGCAAGGAGGCCAAAGAGCAAGGGTGAAATAGTTGTATTACTTAGTGTAGCCATGAAGGGGCTATGGAGGAATGTAACAAAGCTTCCCGGGATCCTCAAAGAGGAATTGTCCATGGGAGTTTCACATAACAAAACTTCCTAAGATCCTCAAAGAGGAACTGTCACAACAAGCCATATACGCCTAGCAGAGCTCCACCAAAAATACGGACCATCAGAAACATGGGGATTTTAACTAAGACACCCATCAAGTTATTCCATGGGGAAGGAAGAAAGGTTACTTACACCTTATATACACTAGTTTGGCTTCACCGAAGAATCCAGAGGATATCCAGTTGTTCTTGATTGAATGATCTAAAAAAGAACCAGGCTACCACGCCAACGGCTATAAAACATGCACAGTAGAAGGCATAGCCTGGTGCAGATGAAGTGAAAGATTGAAGCCTGAAATGACAACACAGCAAGTTGTGAGCAAAGACTTCAACTACACAGTAGACTATAGGTGAAAGACTTGACAACACTACAAACTACGAGCAAAGACTTTGCTAGCAAACTACAACTCTCAATCTGTGAAGTGAACTGTGAGTTAGGGGGCTAATGTTATAGGTATTTTCCAAACAATGCTAAATAACTTGGTCAAGGCCCAACAAGAGACAAGTCCAACTTGAAATGGCCCAAATCACCCAAAAATTGAGGTCGCTCAACAGAGGCACCAGCTTGCCAGCCATGAGCTCAAGACGCAGGATAAGGCCAAAGCGAAAACTCTAACTCATTGAGGATGGACTCCAGCTCACCAAGTGAAGTAGGCTGCCCCAGCCATCCTCTATAAAACTTGTGTGGACCTGAGCATAAGACTAACCAACATAGTCAATAGATCACTCAGCACGAGCTCAAACTGCCAAGCGAGCTGCCGTAAGCATTGGGTACAGAATGCTAAGATCTAGTCAGCACCTGGAGGCACATCTCCAAGCCGACAAGTCAGCCCTAAAACCAACATATCAACCCCTAAAAGCTGACTGAAATACCATCAAGCATTTATTACCCACAGTGGTAGAAATAATAGTTTTACAATTTGTTAAATTATAATTATAACCCTCCTTGTTTCTATAAATAAGGGGTAGATCATTGTAACAAGTGAAAATACATGCAAAATCCTGCTAAAATAGTGAGAGAGCTTGCATATTGTAACTCTATTGAACTGAACAGAGGAACCACAGCACAAAGCCAATAAAACCACCGTAGACGTAAGGGTCATGCTAACTTTAGCCGAATCATGATAAAAAGCTTTTGGTATTTGTCGTTTTCCTTCTTCTCCTATCTCTTCCTTTCTCATACACACACGGTTACAACTTACAGTTTAGGAATACACTTGATTTAACTCGTTGACCGATTTTTGCCATCAACAAAATTTAAAACAAATATTAGAAGAGGTTAAAAACCACCTCCAAATTTAAAATTCTTTATTTTATTTTTTAAAAAAAAAAGCACAAGGACTATTCTAAACTATTGCAAATTTAAAACAAAATTTTCCAAAAAAAAAATAGAAATGATTTTAAACCATTACAAGTTTTACAAAATAAAGTTTTTTAAAAAATATAGAAGTGATTTTAACCACTGCTAAATGTATTTTAAATGACAGTTAACAGTGTTATATAAGTCGCCACTAAATGACACCAAGAAATGGAATTCTGGCAATTAGTATAAACCATTGTCAATGTATGGAAGGCGAGTCATTTTCTGGTGGTTTGATGAACCACCACTAATATACTTATAAGCATTTTGAACCATTGCTAATGGCTAGGTATAATAGTCGCTAAACACCACGATTTTTTGTTGTGAAAAGCACAAAGATATGTCTTTATAAGAAGTTAAGAATATAAGTATGGGTATGAATTTTATATTCCCAATATCAGGGGAAAAAATATGTAGTTGCAAAATTAATACAACCATTATGATCCTCACACAAAGTGATATAAACTTGAAGTTCAAAAAATAATTAATTTACAAATGATAGTAAATTAATTGTCAATTACATTATTGATCTAAAGAGAAAATAAATATTATATATCAACTGTAAATGTTTTAATCCAAATAAATGTTATAGCTGGACAATCTGTTTATTATATAACAAATAAGTTTATAACATGACAAAAGCATAATAAAACTATTAGTTCCAAATACAAAAATCCTCTAAATAAGAGGAACAATTGAATAAAATGACCTATTAAAGAGTCAAATGCTCCAAAAGATATTTGAGACATAATTAGTAATAAACTTCTTAAAGAAGTTTAGGTACATGAAATATGTGAAAATAAAGATATCTCAATCAATTATGTCTCTAATGTAAAAGATGGAATCAAGAGAGAAATAGTTGTTGATAACATTTTTTTATATAATACAACACTTAATGTTATAAAAGATAGTGAGGATTTTTAATTCATATTTAGAAAAGAATGATATATGACTATTGGGCAAAGAGAAAATATGCAATTTAGACAAAAATACAAAATTTAAATTTACTTACAAAATGAAAAAACACCCAAAAGGTGTTAAGCTAATGAAACACCTAAAATGTGTTAATAAGGTACAAATGTATAATTGTGCTAAGAAAGTAAGAAAATTAAAATTGTAAATATAAAATATGATTTTTAGCACAAAGGTTTTTATAAAAATTGTCATTAGCTATGAAAAATATATATTTGCATGTGGTGTATAAAATTTTGTTCGCAATATATTAAAATTTGATTTGAGTCTAATAGATTTAGTTACACATTTGACAATCGACAATGATATTATATGAAAATCTTTGAAGGATTTCAAATATTTAAAGCATATAATTTGAATTCTTGATATATGTATTTAATTAAATTAGGAAGATCTTTATATGGATTAAAGCAATCTAGACAGATGTTATAGAATCATTTTAGCGACTATTGGTTAAAGAATATCATATATGTTTTTGTGTTTTTATAAAAAAAAAAAATTGAATCAGAGTTTTCAATAATTGTGATATATGTTGATGATTTGAACATTATTAGACCTCATGAAAAGCTTCCAAAAGATAGTTGAGTAATTGAAAAAGGCATTTGAAATGAAAGATCTTGAAAAAATAAAAGTTTTAACATGCAGATTAAGCATTTAAATAATGGAATATTTATTCATCAATCAAATTATATCGAAAATGTCCTATAACATTTTTACATGGATAAATCACATCTACTGAGTACCCCAATTGTTGTTCAATCACTTAATGCTAATAAAGATTCTTTTTTGACCTTCTAATAATAATAAAGAACTTCTTGGTCTTTAAGTACTATATCTTAGTGCAACGGTGCATTAATGTATTTTGCTAATAATACATGTTCTGATTTAGCTTTCCCAACAAATCTATTAGCAAAATATAATTCTACAAGAAATAAGTGATATGAAACTTTTTTGTCATATGAGTCTAGATCAGAATCAATTGATTATGCAAATGCAATTCGATCTGCACAACGCTCTATCTTAAACTGACTTTTCATCTATCTCTCTAATATTCTTGTTTTGCTTTCACGGCAAATTTTAATTTTAATTTTGAGCTAATCTAGAAATAAATTTGATTTCTAGCGACCAGTAATCTTAAATAAATAAATTGATATTAATTATAAAAAGAAATATGTAATCAATTAATTTAATTAATACTTTCTATATTAAAATCTTAACTTATTTTATAAAATATATAAATTAAAATTAAATTAAATAATGTTGATTTCATATATTAAATAAAATAATTCTCATAATTAAATTATATACTCCAGGATCATTCTTAATTTATTGGTACGGTTGAAGGATTGATAACGATAGCAATACTCAATTTGAAATATATGACATGTATATTTATTAGTACATTATTATAAGTCGTATAAAATATATTTCCAAAACAAACCTTAAATTAATCAGAAATTCTAACTGTTCAAAATATAAACCTGGTTGTTATAGTTTTTTTTTCTTTTCATTCTCATCCTACGATGTAGAGGATATATTGCATCCTTCCTAAATCTCATGGCACATATAACAATTTCAACAAAAGCTTCATATTCACAAAACTCGCCTAAAAAACTTTCACATCCAAAATTTTGTAATCACCAATTCAAGTATGTAATCACCCGAAATTTTGATATTAATTTAAAATATTTCTATTAAAAAATAAAATATGTATATTTCAAGGTATGTTAAGATCACTATAATATAATAAGAATAATTAATTCTAAACTAATCAATTTAGAATGATTTGATTAAAATATATGGATATTTAATTAAAAATTAAAATAATAATGATCACAATTTTAATTATTAAGAATTATTTATAAATTTAAAAAAAATTGGATAATATATGCTGAAATTGTATACAAGTTGTTTACAAAAATTTTAGTCATATATAATTTTTTTACCAAAAAATGGAAAAACCAATCGTACATAAAAATAATGAAATTATTTAAAATGTTAAGAATAACAAAATTAATTACATTAAAGGTTTGAATGATAAAATTAATTAAAATAATAAAAAATATACCTATACATGATAAAAATTATACTTATACTCTATTTTATTATTTAATGCTCACGGCTTAATTTATGTATCAACAAACACATTTTATAATTCTATTTATACATATTTTTAATTATCCACATATATAAATTATCTAACATTTTCCAGATAAATTTATAATCTCTAAATTTTTGTATTCTTATCTATCTTTCTCTTATAATTTTCATTCATTTTTTCTTACTCCAGATCCCATACATGATACAGGTAATACATGTTTGTCTAAATTTTTATTGTGATGATATTTTAATTTGCCTATTATTTTGAAATTAATGTGATTTTAATTTACTTCTAATTTGGTAGAGTTGAAATTATGTGGAGTGATATTTGAATTTGCTTATAAATTCTCCATTCAAAGTTATTTGGATAAAGATATGTGTTGATTTTCTAACAGGTGAAAGATGAAATTAATTATCCTACAATTATGTCAATTGTTTTCATAATAGATACTATTTTATTAACATTTATAAATATATTTTAAATTATCAGGTGATTCAGGAGGGTATCATTTGAATTTAAATGTGTAATTGATTTTTGCTGAAATTACAATATTGGTTGCTTTTCAGTTAGATTACTACCACTTAACACCTTTTAATTGCGTTATCAATGGCCTCTGTGTAATATGTCCGAGATTATGAATAAATAGAAAAATTAATTAATCAATTAAAATTTAAAATTTATTCATGTACAGACGATATTGCATCACCCAGTTATCCATAATTTGGTTGGCAACTCTGATCGGTTACTTTTCAATCCATTTTTTTATAATATTATCCCTTTCATTTGAAAAACCTTTTGTTACTGTTAAGAGTAATCGAATTTATCATTTTTTTAAGACTTGACATTTATTTTAATATTGTATCAGTAGGAATGTTTATCTAATTTTATTTATAATTGATACATGAATGAAATAAATTGATATTCTCTTTATTAAATATTTATTATTTTTATTATTTTTCATTTTATTTTTTAATATTCACTACTTAATTTCTATTTCAATTTATTTATTTTACAATTTTATTTATGTGCATTTTTAAACTATCAGACTATTTTACTTGGATAAATTTATGCTCTTTAAATTTTTATATACTTATCTATTTTTTTTTACAAATTTTATTATTTTTTTCTAATTCAATAATAATATTTTTTATTATTATTTATAGTTGCAGGTAAATGCTTTAATAGGCCAGATATAAAAAAAATGTTTTACATGATTACATTGAATCAAAATTAAATTCTTGTATCGATTTTTGTACATATTTATATTTATATTCATTTTGAATCTATCTTAATTTTCACACTTACATTTTCCAGGAATTGAATTTTACTCCCCCCCTTCTGAAATTTAAATTGCCGCCCAACTAAACTCGTAAGAGAGAAAAACTGAAAATTAGAATTCCCCCGTTGGGGGTAGAGAGAAAGAAAACAAAGCTCAAAGGGAAAAATGGCGTCAAGCACAAGCACCATGGACGATGTTGATAGATTGTTTGCTTGCTTCAAGTGCGGTGTATCTCCTCCTCGTAAGTTAGCGTTTGTCTCTCCGAATTTGTTTGGTTTCCGACAAAATAATCAATACCTAATACACTGTAAGCATGATATTTGTGTAGTCTCATTGTTTCGGAGAAATCGATGGGTTAATAACGTTTTGTTCGCTATTTGTATTGAATTAAATTGATTTTCTTATTCTTATCAATATCTTTGTGCCTCTAAGCGCGCCCTTCTGAATTTTTCTTGTATGTTCATATGTCTCCTCTCTAGATAGAAGCACAATTCTATTTGAACATCCTCTGTTCTTTTATTTATTTCCTTGTGTTTCATGGTTTGATCAGTTTTTATATTTAATATAATTATTTTCCTATTACGAATCTGTTATCAAAATGTTTTGTTTTGTTGTGTCAGAATCTTTTGTGAGGGAAAGAAAAAGAAGTAAAAGCAGGTTAGAGCAAGGGAGTTCAAAATGTGAGGTATCAGCAAAACTCAGCCTTCTATCTCCAGGTTCGGCTGGACAAGAGCGGAAAAACCCCTTAACAACCACCAGTGATCCATCCAAACAGTCAGACATGCAGTCCTCCATTGAGAAAGTAATGCAGTAAATGCTATTTGAACTCGCTGTCCATTACTTCATGCTGCAAACAAAGCTTAAACTATGATTGATTTTGATGCTGTGTAATAGTAATCCTCTCATTCTAGTTTATTTTTCAAACTAAATTATCTTATGTCATCTTTTCAGCTTAAATCAGCAGTAACAAAAGCAAAAAGCTTTAGTCGCGGGAAGCAGTTCTCTCCAGTTGTGTTTTATGGATCCCCACATGGCGTGCCTCCGAAAAGACCGACCCGCTTATGGCGATTATTACATGAGATACGTCTTGATCTTTCGGAGCAAAATAAACTGAATATAAGGTGCTTATCTCATGCTGGTTTTACCGTTTCTGTTATTTTTTCATTTATTCTGCTTGTATCCATATGACCATAATGTAACACCTCTGCTGTATGTTTGTCTAGGAGGGATGTGTGGATTACATTCCCAAAGCAAGATGAAGCAATGAAGTTTGCTAAAACGCATGAACATGTTCATGTTTTCAGTTATCAAGACCATTTTAATGGACAAAGGAGGTTTCTTGTGTCCACATATGCGGAATTCTGGCAAAGGTTACCTTCATATAAATTTCATTATCAAGTGATTATTTATTTACTACTTCAAAATTCAAAGTTCAAATGGAACTTTCTTTCTAAGTATTTATGTTGCTGATGGCAGGTACAAAAATATGGATTCTAAATTCCGTCATCATTATGAAGTCATTAAAGAGGTAACCTCTTGCAATGTGCATTTTATAGTGACCCTGACCCATTTCAATGGAAGTGAATCTGTGTGATAGGGCACAGTGTGAGACTGAGTGATTTTCGTGCGTTTTCATGATTTTGTGTTTCACACTTTGAAAGTCAATTCTGCTCTCAGGGTTCACCATGCCACCTTTATTTTGATTTGGAGTTCAATAAAAAAGCCAACATAGAAAAGGATGGAAATGAGATGGTTGATCTCTTGATATTAGTGATTCTAGAAGCCTTAGAAGAAAAATATTCAATCTGTGGAAACCAGGACTGGATAGTAGAACTGGATTCTTCAACTGAAGGTATGGCTTTGTACGAAGTCCGTTAATTTGATATATGGATGCTGTGGTTTTGTTATCAAAAGTCAAAACATATGGCGGAGGCGAACATGCATCTTCAACAAATTTTGCTTCCTAGTTTGATGCGGTTTTTTCATTATGCTTGCTTCTTGCAATTTTCTTTTGCTTTCCGTCCCTGTTTGTATTCTTTCTTCTTTTCAACTTCGTGTAATATACAGTTGAATGGCCAATCATTATTATAAGGAAACGAGATATTCTTCTATCAGTCTTCTGTATTTCCAGACCTACACGGGAGAAATATTTTTTTATCGATGTACTTCATAAATTAAAGCGTGTTAGTAATATAATTATAAATTGTATTTATTTATTTTGACCCCCCAAATACTTAATTTGTGCTTTGTGTCTCCCTATAGTTGCAAATGCGTGTGAAAGGTATTCTTTTCACAAATTTATAGGGCATTTTACATTTAGATTGGGTCTTATCCTTAGGTGTTTTTGTATTCTAGATGTTTAGCTAAAGCAATTGTTGTGCTCTGTTATGAGGTAAGTTCTGATTATTTGACTCCTGGGCCGATATTTATCATTTCTTATTTATTTCACTTGCAGAGAAGTTCTCTCGCCATCTGATTATTCGCATACCAAGGACTTCTTTTAAGGACAACACCCATGCGGGAGCATTTGTTTCAGAAGTATGTTTGTGACTTTTAGTATTTTTATCTTTCGAATCTAACTAATGATCAAAATTGGACTAGGATGATTTTTCACTACTTGAGATTCCATGGAATTAGTGATTTTACAAATAAATTTGAATTGAAGTGGTCAACAATGTGAAAGCTTTATGAAGAAAAATTTTGTTAGCTGCTAAAAAGTTAAATTTGTTGGAGTTACTACAGAATTTCTTGTCTTTCTTTTGTAGAAGTATCAATTGTTGCCATTCTAAGATGACGTATTGCCAGATATGCTCACGGATTCAAAATGGGAGGGAAAAGGATAGAAGATTTGAAAATTTTTTTGTAAAGAAAGATTCAAGCTCCATTGAATCATCAAGCCAACTTTTTGTGGATACTGCCGTGTATTCTCGGAATCGGTGTTTCCGTCTGCCTCTATCGTCGAAGGCAGGGAAAAGTTCAGTGCTCCTACCAACAGGACGATTCAAGTGTAAGGACATGGTATGTTATACATCTTTACCTTAATGTCAGCTGTTCAAATTGTAGTAATAATATAGTATAATAACGAGAAACGCTTTTCAGTCGTATTTCTGCAAATTGTAATTTTCTTCATAAGGAAAACACTTAGCTTTTGCAGATTTCTCTTTGCTTAGAATAGGACTGAACAGTAAAATTGAGAATGGAGAATAGGAGGCATTATGTGGTCGTAGTAATTTCGGGGGCAGAATCGTTCATTATTTTGTAATTTTTTTACTATCATATGGATTTATAAATTTATCTCTTCAATTTTGGCTTCGTAATTCATAAATCTAAGTCACCTGCAAAATAAGCTGGTATACATTATTCAGTTATTCCTAGTAACCATATAGAATTGCTTCAGTTGCATCTTCTGTGAATTTTTTGCCATGTAGAAAGAATAATAGCAGGTTAAGCTGGTATACATTATTCAGATCATTATTTTGTAATTTTTTATAAATTTATCTCTTCAATTTTGGCTTCGTAATTCATAAATCTAAGTCACCTGTAAAATAAGCTGGTATACATTATTTAGTTTTTCCTAGTAACCATATAGAATTGTTTTAGTTGCATATTCTATGAATTTTTTGCCATGTAGAAAGAATGATAGCAAGTAATGATGTCAATTCGTAAGCTGTCATTTATGGAAACAGGAGTTGTTGGATTCACATCGAATTATAATGAAATCTGGTAATATATGCGTTACATATGTGTACGACAGAAAAATGTCTTTACTGGTTTTGTGTAATTCATGATCTAAAGCAGATCATGGTTCACTTCTAATGTCTTCAAGTGACAGGGTGAGGAAGACATGTTCATGGCATCTTTGATCTGCAATATGGATGTTGACTGTGAAAAGCTTCTAGTCTGTAAACCGGATTTAGATTGCATGAAGACCTTGCACTATGACACACAGGTAGTGTTGTACTCCAAATTTATCAATGTTCCAGTATTATTTGAATTTCTATCATCTCTGCTACTAGACATTTTGCCAACTTAAGTATTTAAGGGTCCTTACTCTTTTAATATCTTTCAAACTTACGGAATCATACACGATTGTATTTAAATCAATTGAACCAGTGAAGAGAGGGTGTAACTGGACATTATGTTTGCTTCCTTGTAGTTCAAATTTTGATGTGATTTATCACTCTGGATTTGAACTTTTAACAGGTCAATTGTAATATTGGAAATTATCAGTATCGTCAGCATCTTCCAGAATTTACATTGGATTCTTGTGCTAGTGATCTCTCAACAACATACTTAATGGGAAAGTCACCATTTCCATTTCTGGACAAATTTGTAGAATCTGTTGCATCTGTTGGGAACGTATCAGGTGATACTCGATTTATGCTTGCAATTTTGACTGAGCGCTTCTGTATAAGTAAATTGCTGATTGTAATGAGTTCCATCACGTTCCAACTTGTACCCTCTACATACTATAAGCCTAACCACTGTACTCTGAACTTTAGGCATCTGACTTTTTCTCCTGCTGGTTTCATGTACTAAATTATTAAGGTAGAGGTTCCATAATAATTTTGCTCACCTCATTCATCTTTGCTGAAATTCTAGGAAAGATTCGATGCTGGTATTGGTTCTCAGAATATGGCCTGTTGGTCTATAGCATGTCAAAGAATAGATACTGTGAGAGAATTGGAAGACAGCATAAAAGCAATCACGGTATGGCTTTAGTCATGGGTAAAATGATTTTTTTTTTTCACTCTTTATTTCCTTTCTGAGTATTGAGGAACATTTAAGTATGCTTATCACTCTTGAATTAAGTTTGTGTAAGTTTATCATCATATGATATCTCTTGTAAATTTAGCAATGCAACAATATTCCTTGATGACAGTGATATTATTTTCCTTCTGGAAGAGCTGTTGTCAAGAACAGCTGCAGCTCATCTTTCACTTCACCATTTCCTCTAATATCTGATTCAAACTTACTAATACAATTTTGGGTGTTTAATTCAAACAGTGATATATATCGTTGATCTCAGAATGGCAGTATATTATCAGAAATGTCATGATCCCGACTGCAGAGGTTCCTTAGTACTTTGAGTAAAAGTTTTTTTTTTTTTTTTCTCTTTTTGACATTAAAACCGTCACTCTCACTTCTAACATACTTGTGTCTGAGACAGGTTATCGATCTCCCTTGCGACCAATCCCAGTTGATATGATCCCCAATCCTTTAGTTTCCAAAATGCTATATCATCAACAGCCAGTAGATGATCATCTTGGACATCAACTAGTTAATGCTATTGAAGAGCAAAATTTTCTATTCAATGACGATAGTATTGCAGATAGCTCTGAAGATTCTTGGTGGCTAGAAGCTGTAAAAGTTGTTGAGGATGTTGAAAACAAGCAAAAGAAAGAGGCAAGCACAATGGTTAGTCTGTTACTGTATTTACTTCATTATAGGTGAAATGTGATGGGCCCAAAAGTTCGTGCATGATTATGGTATATGTATTGCTCAAACCTGTAATGTATTCTCAATTTCATAAATACAGACTTTTGACCAAATGAAATCGGTACTAAATTTCTATCTCTTATTTACACCTATTAGCAGGAGGTAATTGATGAAGAAGATGATGAGTGGTGGATGGCTGTAGAAAGGACTGCATCTCAGGCTGAGTTAACCTACTTCAACTAATTCAAAGTATAATGTTGGATTTGTGTATTGTACCAAGATTCTACTCGTGAGGTGAATTTGCCTCCTGGATATGATGTGGCTTTTGACTACTGAAAAGAGAAAACATATAGCACCAGAAACTTCAGAAAACTCAAACTAGACAATGGAATCATTCAATGATATACTGCAAGCAACATCCCAGTTATGTGAATTTGCACTGTCGAAAGGTAGCAACTGTTCTTGCACAGCATTTTCAAGTTAGTCTTTACATGCTGGAGCGATGTATAAGCTTCTATGTTGACAGGTGCTGCTAGGAGAAAGAATGGACAATATGTTTTAGTCTTGGCTTCTGGGTTGCTACTTGCCTACCCATGTAATCCAAATGTGAAGATCATCGAATTTGTTGGATCTGCTGATGAAGACTGTATTGCCATGCCAGGGGAGAGTGTCAAAATTTTAGCAAAGGATTATTTAGTGTATCCTGTTCTGCTCTATTATATTATTCTAAACGAAACGTTTTCTTGTATACAGATGACCAGGGTTTAATGACCTTGATAGAATGTACCGTACTTTTATGTGTTGCTCTTTTTTTGAAGGATGAGGAGGTATGTTCCATGATTCAACCCAAGATATATAATAAATGTAATAAAAATAAATGAATTATGTTTATTATGTTTCTACTTATATTTTCCCTTTTATTTAGTACTGTTTTCTGCGTATGGTAAAAAAATAAAAATAAATGAATTGAAAATGACTTTTCTCTTTTATTTGTTTTGGAGGGAAAATATATTTTATTTATATGTGGTGTGGTTTTAATTTTAATTTATTTCTCAAAATTTATAGGATTACAAAAAGTGATGATGTATTTCCTAATTAATTTTAGTTTAACTTTAATTATATCTTATTGTTCCTCTTTTATCTAAATTTAAAATAAAAAAAAATTATAAAAAATAAAAATAAATTCTTTTTAAGATTTTTTTATTTAAACACAAGGAAAAATTTAGAACAATGAAATAAAATTATGATTGTAGAAAATACATAATTAATCTATAATAAAATTTAGATGAAAAATTAATTTAAATGAATAAAATGTTAAATTATAAATAGATAAATTAAAATTAGATAATGTTAAAATGTATTTTTCCAAAATTTTTATCAAGTTCATGCCATCGTTAAAGGCGGGATTATTAGGTGATTGTTAAGTAACTAAGGAAAAATAAGCCAATTTTAAGTTGAGCTGGCAACATTCCACGGGAAGAAGTCGCTATCCATCTGTGTTAATTTGTCGTCAACCCGTCCCAAGTCTCCACACCATCCCCCTCCGTCTTCTCCACGCAATTGCCAATTCCCTCATCAATGGCTTCAACAAACATCATATCTTCCCAAGTTTTCATATCAACCGATACTTTACAGTCCATCCTCACCCACCAAACACTCATCAATCACTTCCAATTGAATCTCCCCAAAGTCACAAACCTTCTCCAATCCCCAATTCGCCAAAACTACGCCGTTTCACCTTCTTCCTCTCTCCTTCTCATGCCATCGTGGTCTTCTTCCCCTTCTTTCCCCTATATAGGAATCAAGCTCGTAACCCATTTCCCTCAGAACTCTCAACTAAACTTACCAGGTGTTCATGCCAGTTATGTGCTTTTCAGTTCCGTTACAGGCCAGCCTCTGGCTTCCATGGATGCCACTGAACTAACCCTTTATCGAACTTCATGTGTTTCTGGTTTGGCTTCCAAATATCTTGCTAGAGATCATAGTAAAGTCCTTGTCATGGTTGGTGCTGGTAATATGGCACCCCATTTGATCAAAGCTCATTTCTCGGCGAGACCCAGTTTGAGAAAAGTGATAATCTGGAATCGAACGGTGGAAAAGGCGAGAGCTTTGGCCGAGAAAATGCGAGAAAGTGAGGGATTTGCAGAATTGAGCTTTGAGGCAAACGGTTGTTTGGATGAGATTGTTGGACTTGGGGATATTGTGACCTGTGCAACGAATTCAGAGATCCCACTTGTGAAAGGTGAGAAATTGAAGATCGGTGCTCATTTGGATTTGGTTGGCTCTTTCACGCATTCAATGAGGGAATGTGATGATGAGGCTATAAAGAGAGGAAAGGTTTTTGTAGACAATGAAGCTGCTATAGTGGAAGCAGGGGAATTAGCGGGTGCTTTTGAAAGAGGAGTGATTAAGAAAGATGAGATTAGAGGGAATTTGGTAGAGCTGATATCAGGAGAGAAAGTTGGGAGAAGCAGTTTGGAGGAAGTAACCGTGTTTAAATCTGTGGGTTCTGCAGTTGTTGATGTGCTCGCAGCACAGTTGGTCTATGAGACTACTATAAATAGTAAGTGATATCTGGTGAAATTTGAGTGTAGTTTCTGCTAAATAAGATTTGTGAAGTTTGTATTAATAAGAATATGGCGGAGATTTATGGTAATGCGTGTTTACCAGATTTTTATTTATAGTCTGTTTGGTATTAAGGTTTGGTAAACAAAATCACCATAGCAGCCGGTAGAGGCAGAAACAATAATTTGTTTGGTTAGACTGATAAGCAGCGCTTCATAAAAAAAATAAAAAGCACAGATCAAAAGTTAGGACCTGATTTTTGAAGCAACTGAGGAAAAAAATTTCTTTCCATTGTCATTAAATGCAACACGAACAGTATATGCATGACATAGATTTTTCTTTCTGAGCTCCTCTGAGTGGAATAGTGGATGATTATAATGAATATATATTTTATTTTTTAAATTACATTTTACATTATATATTTTATTATCTAAAGTATGTCTTATAAATTCACAGGAGTGAATGATGATCCGGTTTTTATTTGTACTCGGTGCCATCACCTCTCCCAATGAATGCTTTCTAACTACTGTTATTTCACTAGATTGTTTGGAAAGAAAAAAAAATAGAGGAAGAAAATAAGAAGAAAAAAAATTGTAATTTTGTTGATTGATTGGAAAGAAAATAAGAGGAAAAAAAAAAGAAAGAAAAAAATTTACATATCTCGAATTGCTCTTGAATTCAATGTTTAGTTCAAATGGTAGCTTCTTTTTTTTTTTTTTTTGGATAAGAATTTACATCTCTTGATTTTCCTTTTTTCTTTTTTTCCAACATACTCTTTTTCATTTTCAATTGTCAATTCTCCTATCTTTGAGTAAGCTAAAAACAAAAAATGAAGAAAAGAAGAATGAAGCGGACAAAGTAGAAGAACACAATAGTCAAAATAGTTAAGCCAAGGCCCATTTTTTCATCATCTTCCACATTGCCTCTATGAATTAGGTTGTTGCCTATATTGGATGAAGACAATCTCTATTTAGTGGCTGATGTTACCACACTCCAACTTGGCATTATACTATCTGGTAACATCTTCAAAATGATTCCCATGATTATCAACAATGGCCCTATCACATGTTGTTCAGTTAATAGACCAAAAGTGAGCACATATGATGGTTGTTACTGAAACTCTAGTGTAAAATGCTGTAGATTTTGCATCTAGCCTGCCAATCACCATAGGATATTCAAAGGCAAACAACAAGAGAGCTCATAAAAGCAATTGATACTAAAACTATGTATTTACTGTATCAGTGGTGGCAATCCCAAAGATAGTAATAAGAGACAAAACAAACACTTGACAAATATAGGTGGCTATTGCTTCAAAAACTAGCACTCCATATACATATAGGTACTGCAACACAATGCCATTAACATTATAAGAACAAGAGTTACACATAATCCAAAATAAATAAAGTAGATACATCATGGTTACATGAAAATTACACCCGTGTTCCTAGCTATGTAAAATTCCTAGTTGCTATTCCTGTCTAATTGCACCCAGATGAACATATGTTGATCACCATGGAAAAATTGTTTGGTGATGAATGAAACTACTATACTAACAATAATAGAAATGGAATAGGATTTAAGCAAATTCAATTTAGTAATAACATGTTGACAGAATGTAGAGACAAATAATAGAAAGATTCTAACACTTATCAATCTCGGTATCACAGCAATAGATCAGATGGGACACAAACTAAAAACTAAGAAAAGAAAGCTAAACAGGATTATGAACTTACAGTGAACAATAACATCATTTGGTTACTTCTTCAGAAACTGCTTTGTAGCCAATTTCCAATTCTAGACTTATAAACAGAGTTGAAAACCATACTACCTATTTGACAACAATTACAAATTTTTGTAAAACAGGAAGCTAGTGATTCAAGAACACAATATAATGACTGATGGGGCTTTCTTGATCTTAACATGGGAGCAGATCTGTTGGTGAAGGTATAACTGACTGTGATGGCCCTACTCCATTTTCTAGCAGAAATGCCATTACCAAACCCCAATTGAGATGTGAATCTATGTGACAGTGCATGAACCAAATTCTTGATTTGCAAATGTAAATGAAGACCACCTAATTAGTCAATATGTATTTATTACTAAATTTGTAAGACTTATAAATTTGTACTTGTAATATCGTACTTGGGTTACCATCCAGAAAATGAATGGCTACCCATCTTCCAGGAGGTGTACCAGTGGTATTCTTCATAGGTGGGTTAACAAGAAAATTGGCTGGATCCCTTGCTGGGTTGAAGTTGCCAAAACCTGAACCAACTACAAAGAAGTGGTATCCATAGAGAAGCATTGGATGGTCCTCAGTTGTCACTATGGATGTATCCTGTAGAACAATTTGCACTCTAGAATCATACTTCAACTTGTAAAGCTTAAAGCAAACAGTTACAACAAATTCATGGTAGTGAGTTTTTGCAGCTGCAGTAGAAAAAAAAACATTTTAGTGATAGCAACTACACAAAGTAAAGAGAGCCAAGAGAGATGGGATATCCCCATTGTTATAGCTCCCTTTGTTGATAAAGTTGTTTGGCTTATGTGAGCATTGATCTTAGTGTGTAGCTATTTATAGAGTCATAAAGCCGAAAGAATAAGAGAATAATTAAACTAAAGCTATGGCATCAAGTACAGTATAATCAAATAGACCACAAATGCAGCAGACAAACACAGTGAACAGAAATGCAGCAGAGAATAAGAAATGCAACACTGCTTATTCTCAATATAGAAGACACAGCCATCTTCTACTGTAACTTTCCCCACAACAGCAATAACAAACAATCAGAAATTCAGCTGTGGTATTACTATTTGATTTACATGATATTCAACATCGAATATATTGTCCAAACCTTTGTCTATAGAGAATTTGTTGTTACCTTGGTCATCCATCTAATGAACATGCGGCCATGCAATAAAAGCGTAATATATATATACCATACAATCAACCAATAAGGCAAAGGCTTATAATGTATAAGTTAACATCGTCAAAACATCATGAGGATGAGTGAAATGTAAGCAAGCAAGAGCTGGCAAAACCATACATCCGATTTGATTAGCATAAAGATAATGTGGTTCATTCGATTGAAGCTAATTCGACTCTCAAGGACAGGATAAATTCATAGGTCTATGCCATGTAATACATGAAGTTAATCATAGATTGACACGTGTATTAAT
>JANHAO010005683.1:0-22370 GCA_026873985.1 Saraca asoca | reverse complement strand
TGTACAACCTTTATATCTAAATACACAGAATGTATAGTCTAGGATGCGCTAGAACTCAATCAAATTGGTCTAGGGCACCCATCCAAACTAACACTAGGTCCCATGATTTCTACTCTCTCATTGAGGAGTTTTCCACATTAAAAATTACTAATCTTTTTATTTATTTTTCTGTAGATTATTTTGTGTTAGATTTATTTTATCGCACAGGGTGGAAAAAAGTTGATTTAGATAATGTTGACAGTGAAATATTGTAAACCCAAATCTCAGCCAACTGGAGTAGTTCTTGAAACCCCCAAACTACAATTTGATTGAATAAAGGTGAGATAAGAAGAAAGAAAGGAAAAAAAGCAAAGGAAAAGAGGGTTTTAACGTGGTTTGGCCAAAGTCAGTGTGACTCCTACATCCACGGTGATTTATATTAGTTTTACGTGGTGATTTCACTATTCTGGCAAGCAGAACCATAATATAAAGATTCTACCACTATTTTGGCAGAGTTTTAGTATATATTTTTCATTGTCTCCTACAGTGATCCTTCCTTCTTATTTATAGAAACAAGGATGGTTATAAGTGTAATTTAACAAATTGTAAATTTGTCTTGTCTACCATTGTAGGCAATAAATGCTAAGCAATTCACTATCATACTATTGAGGATAATGTGTAAGTTTTAGGGGACTGACTTACTACTTAGGAGAACATGCCTCTAACTTCTGATTAGGCTTAGGCATTCCATACCTAATGTCTATGGTGGCAAGTTTAATGGTCTGAGCTTGTATAGGGTGACCTATCAATTATATGACTCAGTCCCATTCTCAGGTCTAGCCAAAGTATCTTTCTGGAAGATAGTTGCAAACATGTTTCATCTAGCAAGCTAGAGGTTGTTTCTAGTGAGTTAGGAATTGTTACTTTGACCTCGTCTCACACTCTAAGCTCATAAACGGCCATCCGATGCCTTTTTTGTGCGACCTTGATGCTAGGTCATTGATGGGTTAGGCCTTTTCCCCCTTAAACTTGTCTATTAGATTTTTGCTAGCCTATTTCACATGGTACCAGAAAATATACATAACATTGGCCTCCCTAGCTCTTAGTTTGTTCTGCAAACTGGGAGCTAAGTTTATTAGCAAAAGCTAAAGATCGTGATGAGCCATGCTGTTGTTTAGGTTTTTATTTCATCATTTCACTTACCTATGTCATCATTGCCACATTAATTACGTGCACTTTCCCATGGATGCTAGTATGGCGATGGTTAATTGCGGTCATTTTCTAGACCATTAAATTATAGACAATTAATCAGTTTTTAAATCGAACGATCAGGTTGTTAGGGCTATATTAAATGGAGAACCCTTCCTTTCCCTGTTACTTTTGAAAACTAACTTTCTGCCTCACGAGTTCCTGAGCAGTTGTCTCCAGTCTCACTCTCCTACTTCATTGGTCTTGCCATTGCTATTGCTTGGTACCGATTGTCTCATTCAGAATCCTTTTTACCCTCATTCATTCTGGAATTTGACTCATTCTTTTGACATAGTAAGCCCTCTTAGGACTTTTGCTTTTGGAATGCCATTGTTTTATGAGTCTCTAGTATCACACTGCTTGGGCTGATGGTGAGTACCTCTTTTGTTGTTAAAAATTGTCTGTTGGTTTCCAAGCTGTAGATTGTTAAGTTTAGCTTTCAATTTTCTCTAGGTTTAGTAGTCTGATAGGCTTCATCAATTATCCTTCCAAGTTTTCAATAGTTTAGGTCTCTAATATGGTGGCCTGAGGCACGTATGATCTGCTACATAGGAAATTTTTTATCTAGTGAAGAAAAATTTTAGCTTTTCTGATATGGTTTGCTTGAAGTGACTTGACTATTTGTCCTTCTATATAGATGGCTGTAGTTCATAAAAGTCGAAGTCACCAAGTAGGAAGTGATGATGAGCCTGACTCCATAACCCGAAGCGAGGAGCTGGCATTCAATTCGGTTGAAACGAACTCTAAGAGCGGTAAGGTTGTTGAATGACCTATTCCTAAACTCAACCCCATGAAGGGCAGTAGGTCGCAAAGAGTTCTTTAGATTGCTTATTCTTTAATCATTACCTTTCGATCATTGAACAAGATGAATTCTAAAACATAGTTAAAACTTACTACTTCCTTAAAGGTTGCCATCTCATGGCATCTTCTCCTGGTGACCATACAGCCTATCTTCCTTGAGAATTTATTGCCATTACCCTGCACCTTACTGCTGGGCTTACGTTCCCAGTTCATCCGTATATTATTAATTTGTTAAATAGATTGAAACTTTGCCCATTCCAATTAACCTCGAACTCCTATTCTCAGCTCACTTCTCTTGCACTTATGTACTTGAGAAATAATCTTCCCCTACCATCTATAAGAGTTTTGTGCCACCTCCATAGTATTAGGAGTACATGCTATTCAGATAAGATTTATTATCTCTCAACTCGACATATCGATTTCAAAAGGGTTCTGCCTCGAGGGGATGCCAAGGGCAAATCAAACATTGGTAATTATAAGACCCATTGGTTCTACGTTTCGTGCCCATCTTTGCGTCCTCTTCATAGCTTCAATTTTGTTTTAACACCTGGTAAGCGAGTTGAGGTCATGCAAGTTATCATGAATTCATATTATCATTTCTGACTCTTTTTCCTATTTTTGCATATAGGGCTGGGAAAGAGAAGCCAATATTAGAGGTCGAGGAGGTTGAGGTACTTAATCGATTTGCTACTATAAGTGATCTGAAAACTGATCTGAGATTCGACGACGATCTTTTTCATTCCTATAAGCTCACTCCTGCGTTGAACATCGAGCTCATAGGAGAGATCAGAGCTCACAAAGTTAAGGAAATTGGTCTAGCACATTTTGAAGACTACGAGAACATGGTGAAACTCATCCTTCGAAGGCCACCTCCTGATGAGCCTTTGAAGGCCACCTCCTGATGAGCCTGAAGATCTCAAAGTCGCTATGACCTCATCAGGTCCTGGTGCTGTTGCAGCTCCCGCTGCTACAAATCAATCTCCTCATGCCTTGACTGAGACACCATCACAAGAGCTAGCCCCCACTTCACTTGCTGAGGTGACTGAGGCGGTCAAGGTCATGACCGCATCCGAGCCCCTAGCCAAGAAACAAAAAGTGAACAAGGGAAAGAAGGTCACCACCACTTCAAAATGGGTGGCTCACAAAGTCGCAATCCAAAAGCCTCTACCGGGTCTTGGCCTAAACACACAGAAGCATTTTAACTTCCTCCAATGGAATGTGGGGGCAATCTTGGGACCCCACACTAGTCCCTAAGTGTTGGAAGCAAAAGAAGTCTCAAGTGGAGGGCTAATGCACTATGTTGCTCATCATAGCCTGTTGGTAAGTAATGCCCTTTTACCTTAATTCTTTTGCTCCTTTATAATCTGACTTGATTCTTTTAACTTTTCAGGGTGTGTTGGGAATAATAAAAATAGGGGAAACACTCCAGGCTTGGGAGGAAAGGAATGCCAAACTCAAGGGTGACCTGACTACTATGACCACTAAGGCACTGAAGCTGGAGAATAGGGCAATGAATGCTGAGGTCACATAGAGAGAAGTCAAGGAAGCCCGATCTCACGAGGTGGCAAGTCATAAGGTCATCATAGCCAATCTCAACAAAATGATTAAGGAGTTTCAAGAGCAAAATGTGACCTGGATATGACACTTCAGGGTGCTCAGACAGCTATGCGATGAGTAGAAGCTGCAACTCATTGGGCTGAGGTTGTCAAGAAAGAACTTGAAGCGGCTAGAGAAGAAGTCACTCTGAAATAGGAGGAGATCACTCAGGTTAAGGCTGAGACTGGCGAGCTGGTTACAAAGGCAGTAAAGAAAGCAGAATCTGAAACCTCCTCCTCTTTCCTATTCACCTTGTGGGAGTGAAACCCGAATATGGACTTTTCCTTTTTCAGGAAGATACTCTTAAGGAGACGAAGGGCTTTGAGAGGAGAGCTGCGAGAGCTATTTCTTCCAACCAAAGTGTGAAGTCCATAAGTGGTGTCCCTCCTATCGAAGGTGCAATTCAAAGAGAGAGCAACCCACAGGTCGTGGCAACCCCTAATGATTAGATGAGGAATGACCTGCTTGCCCCACTCGATCATTCCCCCTCACAGAATTTAGCTTCCAAGGATCAGGCTTCTTAAGATACAATCTGGTAACTTTGTATTTCATTTTTGAACTTCACATTCAATCCTAGACTTTGTTTGAACTTGCCTTGTTGAAAGGTGTATTAAATGAACCTTTTTATTTTTCCTTGCCTTTTTAAACAGATCATGTTGGATGCTTTATAGAAAATAACACGTAGAATGTTATGGATAGATTCCTTCATTCATGATGAATCCTATTCATGTCTCCTTGACATGAACTCTGGCATCGCTGATCGTCTTTATTATCGCCCTTGCGAGCCCAGTGGTCCTCCAACCTCGACCGTGAATCATATGAATGCACAGACTTAGCTTGCAAATGTCCCCCCTGAGAGGCTTCTCTTACTATGCTTCTAGCTATTGAAGCCCTCTTCTGGGCACCACAACCTCAACTTGTTTTCGTGTGCCCTAGATTTGTGCATGAGCCAATGCTTTAACTACATTGGCCAACTTTTTTACTATGTTTTCAAGTGCCTCTTGACGCTAGTGCCATACTTGAACTCTGTCAGTCTCAAAAGCAATGGGTTGGTGAGAGGTTAATAGTGCTATATCGACGACAACATCTATGGTAGGGGCAGCAGAAGCACCCGCAGCAGGGAAGGCAGAGCCCTCCCAACAATAACCCTTACTGCTCTGCATGATCATCAGGTTGGCCAGCGGCAACATCAGTGTTCCTGATTGTTCTTCCTCTTGCCATTGCAGCTAAACAATAGACCAAAGAGAGATGCAATCGGGGCCCTCCTTCTAGTGCCAAAATGTTGACGATGAAATTTGATAAACCCAAATCTCAGCCAACCAGAATAGTTCTTGAAGCCCCAAAACTGCAGTTTGATTGGATGAAGGTGAGATGAGAAGAAAGAAAGAAAGAAGAACAAAGGCAAAGAGGGTTTTTTAATGTAGTTTAGCTAAAGTCAATGTGACACCTACATCCGTGGTGGTTTATATTAACTTTGTATGGTAATTTCACTATTCTGGTAAGTAAAACTACAATACAAAGATTCTACCACTATTTTGGCAGAGTTTCAATATGTATTTTTCACTATCTCCTACAATGATCCATCCCCCTATTTATAGAAATAAGGAGGGATACAAGTGTAATTTAACAAATTGTAAATCTGTCTTATCTATCGCTATGGGCAATAAATGCTAGACAATTCACTGTCGGACTAATGAGGCTGATATGTAAGTTTCGAGGGGCTGATTTACTAGTTGGGAGAACACGCCTCTGACTATTAATTAGACTTAGGCATTCCATACCCAATGTCCGTGGTGGCAAGCTTGATGGTCTGAACTTGCACAAGGCAACCTACCAACTATGCGAATCAGTCCCATTCCCGGGTCTAGCCAAAGTATCTTTCTGGAAAATGATTGCACACATGTTTTGTTTAGCGAGGCGGAGCTTGTTTTTAGCAAGTTGGGTTCGTTGCTTTGGCCTCGTCTCGTGCTCTAAGCTCGCGGACTGCCATCCGATGCTTTTGCTGTGCAACCTTGATGCTGGGTCACGAATGGATTGGGCCTTTTCCCCCTTGAACTTATACAGTGAACTTTTGGCAATCCATTTTACATGATACCCGAAAATATACATAACAAATAATTTAATATTTTTTTGCTATAATATATTCTATTTTTCTTCCCAACTAACACTTAATTGAAATTAGGTTAAGTGATAAAAAAACAACACTTCTTATCTTTTTCCAAAATTTAAAATAGGGTAAACTTTTACTTAACCTCAATCCTATTGGATAAAAAGCTTTCCTATCTTCACTCTTCCCAAGATAATCTTCCTTAAGACTCCTAAATTCAGAGGTAATCCTGAGATATTCCTAGAATGAATTGCTAGCGGAAGAACAATGTATACACACAGGAATTTCGTTTTCAACGGGCTTGCTCAAAACAATGAGACTAATGTTTTCAATGGCACTCTCCCTTTGATATGGAAATGGTACGTTCAAGATTTTATTGATAATATTTTCAGGTAGGAATAAACCCAAGTTGATAATTTCTCACCTGTTACATCTTGTCGAAACTTGAAAAATATTATTTTATATTTATTTTATAATATATAATATATTTTAAATAAGAATAATTAAATATTTTTAAATTATATGTTTATAAATTTATTATATTTTTTATGCATCAGGTATTTGAAATAATTTTATGATAAAAATATTTTAATTTAAAATAATTATTAATTATATATAAATTTAGAATTTTATTTATTTATATTTAAAATTTTAATGATTATATATAAATTTGCAACAGTTAATTTTAATATTTATTTTTTATAATTTTTTTTTATTCTCTAAAGATTTTTGTAGAGATTTGTTACCTCATGAAATATAAGAATGGAATAAATTTTATCTTTGAAAATGAGATATAAGCTAAGATAAATTTTATTTTCAATAATAGAATATGAGGCAAAATAAGACTAATTTGTTCTTGCCTGGTCCCATTATCATTGTTAGTTTCCCTAAGTTTATGGATTATTGGTGAAGAGCGCAAGTGACGTTTTAATCGTAAAAGATTTGACTTAAAGTAACTCTCAACAACTGCGTTAGTAGTCCAACGGTTAGGATAATTGCCTTCCAAGCAATAGATCCGGGTTCGACTCCCGGCTGACGCATTATCCTATACCGTATAATAGAGCATATAGCTTTTAAAGAATCCATATTCTCCTTTTGTGGCCGAACGCAACAGAAGAAATGAGTCCAAGGCTTTATTGTCAGATCCAAAATGTTTAATGGTATAGACATGTCCACAAGCCCCGTGAGACACACTATAAGCTGTGATATACGATCAACTCTAATGAATTTCTCTATCGCATGTGCTTCATAATAATACTAGCATTTCTATCTTTTAATTGGAAAACCCTTTTTCTAACAATACATGCCATCACGTGTAAAAATTACAGTAACTTATGCAAATGATTGTCTTGTATGTCATCAGGGATTGGCCTAATGGTCAACTTACTCTCTTAGTATTCCTCCGTTCATGCAAATTCATTAGAAAATTTCAACCTTCCCTTTTATTATATTTATAAATTGCTTCATCATAATTTCAATAAGTATTTTTTATCAATATTGATATTCAACATCTACAAATAAGAAAATAAGTTATCAAAGTAGGGATTCTAGAGAACAATCTAGTAGTCAAATTATTAATCTCATATGAGACTGTAAAATGAGAGTGAACATGAAGACCCTATAAGAAATATATACCTTAGTTTATATAGATAAACGATACATAAACTGTTATTTTTGGGATTAGGTTGATGGTTTATAGACCAGACGACCATATTAAATTTTATTGATTTTTGGACTCGATTGAACTTATAAATTGAAACTAATTTATTGTGGGTCATTTGATTATTTTAAGTAGTGACATTTGCTCTCTTCCTTTAAGCGAGGTTTGTCAAGTGTTCGTTAGAAGATCATCAAGTTTGACTCCCATTATGTAACTTTTTTATCAAGTGTAGAGTTTGTAAATATATATTTCTTGGGCATTGAATAGTTTATCTCAAAAATAGACTATTTGAATTATGTTTGGAAGAAATTTTACTTAGATTTATGAAAGCTCGTAATAGCTCAAGTATCAAACATCTCATGCTTGGAGCTCATGGTAGTTCAATGATGTACTTATTGTTAAAATCTAAATTTTGAGAAATCTTTTTGTGGCTTAGCATTGTATTGAGGAGTCATCTGGGCTTGACTTAATGTTAAGGAAGACACTTAATCTAAACTTGATAATAAAGGAATTAGGTTGGGTCGATGATCTATGGATCAGTTGACCACATTAGGTTTCAATAGTTGTAGGACCCATATAGACTTATGAAATGAGATTGCCGATTCTTTTGGATTATGTCAATTTTGATGGACGAGTGCTTGGAGCAAAGATAACTCTTCCCATATTTAGAACTATTTCTTACTTTTATTTAACAAAATCAATCAAAGAGTTCATTAATATATGTCTGATAAAGAGTTAAATAAGACAAAGGACTAGTTAAATTTTGGATTACTAATCCGAAAAAAAGAAAAGGAAGAGAGTCTTAAATGCAAAAATGTGTGTATAAAATTAGGACTCAATTACTTTTAGAGAAAAATACTTTAATCTTCCCTAAGTTTTAATGTAATTATGCAAATCTTCCATTTAGTTTCAAAACTTGTATAGATTTCCTTTGAAACATAAAATAAATATTATCCTTAATTCCAAGTTTAAATTTTTCATTAATAAAATGAAAGGAAAAAATAATTATAAATCTAAATCAAATAATATAAAATATTTTATGATCAAATATATGTTTTGATTAAATTTAAATGACTAAATAAATATTACTCTTATATCAAAATTTAATGTTTTCAATAATCATATTTTAGCCATTTGAATTTAATTAAAATATTTTTATTATAAAATACTTAGAATACCTTATATTATTAAATTTAAATTGCATAATCATTTGTTTTCATTATTTATGATGAAAAATTCAAATTTAAGTTTAAGTGTCAAATTTTTTTATGTTTTGGGAGAGGTTTAAGTTGCTTTTGAAATAATAAGAGAGTTCCGTATAATTTCATTAAAACTTGAGAGAGGTTGGGAAAAACAACGACTTGCCGT
Source organism: Saraca asoca (assembly GCA_026873985.1). Lineage (NCBI taxonomy): Eukaryota > Viridiplantae > Streptophyta > Magnoliopsida > Fabales > Fabaceae > Saraca > Saraca asoca. The sequence continues at coordinate 13,611 of JANHAO010005683.1, read as the reverse complement.
TTTAAACAAGGAAAACGACTGAACCAAATTATTTCATATCCTCCTACGACATCGAACATGCGATCGAAACTAGAAACGACTCTTCTTTTTCAGGGCGGGAGCGACGCAGCGTTTTCTCTCCCTGCTCATCGGCAATCAGAGTATCAGATCCCAATCCCGAGAGTGTATCAATCAACACACGGCTAGCGAACGATGTCCGGCTCTACGATGGTGGGTGATCCGAGCTCCTGGACGAGGGCGTTGGTGAAGATCTCTCCCTATACGTTCGCCGCTGTTGGCATAGCCATCGCAATAGGTGTCTCTGTCCTCGGCGCTGCCTGGTACCCCTTCATTCTATTTTTTATTCGAGTTTCAATATCTTTTTGTTTTGTGCAACTGCTCGAATGAATACTCTGTATGTTTGCTTGTTTTTGAAGGGGAATTTATATAACCGGAAGTAGCTTGATCGGTGCTGCAATCAAAGCTCCCCGAATTACATCGAAAAATCTTATTAGGTGATTAGCCACCGTACAACTTCAATTCTGCTACTTTTGCTTGCTTTCTAGTTTATTGGTTGATGGTTAATTATTCCTCTATGCCTGCTTTCTAATTGGTTGGTTGATGGCTTATTCTTCCTCGAGTCTGCTTCTTCTCCAGCTTTGATTTGGGCAGTGTTTCATTATTTCTTTTTCTTTTTGCTGTATTATTAATTTTTTTTCCAATTAAACTGTCTTTATGGTAACTGACAAAGTTAGTAAGCATTTTTACAATTGAATTCCATCACCCAAAAATGCTAAAGTCAGTAGCAAAGTAGGGTTGTTTCTGTTGGTGTTTTATAATTGATCTGCTAGATTCTTTGATTTTATATGGAGACCCAGTGTGGTGATTTTAGTTCCAGTCGAGGGTGATTTTTATATCGTCATGGACATTAATTTCTTATTGTTTTAAGGTTTCTGTCACATTCATGATCAATTTACCTTTCACTCCGATTTGAGAACAATGAAGACACTGTGACTGTAGAAATTTTGTGCAGGAAGTTAGTCATAAAGCTTCATTCTTTAATTTAAATCCCAATCATGCTGTTGGGATGTCCATCCAGGCACTTGGTGCCATTGGTTCCCTAGCTTTGGAAAGGGTTCCATGATTAGTAGCATCCTATATGACAACATAGTGTTTTGGATAAGAATTACTTTAGGTAGAATAACTTTTTAATTTAAGAGTGCCACTGGTTAACGACATGTAGATAGCAAGAAAAGATAGTAGCTTTCTGTTTTGCAACATTCAGAAGGCAAATGATATTTATATAATTTGACCATCTATGTCCATCTTCTTTGTGCATATGTGTTTGGGGTGGGGATGCTTTATTCATTTGTAACATCCACGTCACTCCTGAGATGCATTGTATCTTTGTAATGATCCATAATAAGGGTTCATTTACCAAAATTATTAAAGGTTGAATTAAGGTTGTTAACTCTTAGTTAAATGCAAGTATTCAGAGTTGTGTGATTCTGAATGATCTAAACTGGAACAATGTTAGGTTGTTTTCAAAATATTCTGTTTTAATAAATTATGGTCGTGTTTCTCATATAATTTGAATACTAACATGTGCACAAATTCATTTATGGTTCTGATGTTCGTGGTATCTCAGTGTGATCTTCTGTGAAGCCGTTGCTATATATGGTGTTATTGTGGCTATTATTCTACAGACAAAATTAGAGAGTGTCCCATCATCACAGATCTATGCACCTGAGTCTCTTAGAGCAGGATATGCAATCTTTGCCTCTGGAATTATTGTGGGTTTCGCAAATCTGGTTTGTGGGTGCGTAATAAGTTTGGCCTATGTCTTTAATCTTTTAAGAACTACGAAGTTTTCACTCATGAATTAAGATATGCCCTTTTTTTTGGTTTTGTTTTCGGCACAGGTTGTGTGTAGGAATAATTGGTAGCAGCTGTGCATTGTCCGATGCTCAAAACTCCTCACTTTTTGTTAAGATTCTGGTGATTGAGATTTTTGGTAGTGCGCTTGGGCTATTTGGAGTCATTGTAGGAATTATCATGTCAGCTCAAGCATCATGGCCTTCCAAAGTTTAATTTTTAATTTTCCAATTTGTTATCTGTGCCAGTAATGATGAGCGTCTTCTCTGTTAATCGATCTTGTTAGGAATGTAAAATCCTGTCTGCCTCCATTTTTCACTATGGGCCTGTGTGTCAGTACCGAAGAGTTGTAAGAAGAGCCTGTGTATCACTAGTGATATGAAAAGCCTGTAATATCAGTCTCTTGGTTGCGTTTCAATATTTTTGGAGGGCTACATGTTAATCTTAATTCGTTTATCAATAAAAAATGTGAAATTATCTGTGTTTCTGAGTAAAGAGAAAGTAATCAGGTTTGCAGATTGCCAAGGTCCTTCTTTTAGTGCCATGTTAGCGAAAATTTCGTATCCTAATATTTATACGAGCTACAAGTTCAAGATCATTATAATGTATACGTGGTTGTCTATAGTTCAGGCTGCCCTGTGATATACATGATCACATATTCATATCTTAATTTATTTAATTTTACGAGCTTAATAGAAGATGCATCAAAAGAGGAGGTTAACAATCCTATTAAACGGAGTTAGTGAATAGGTGATTTAGTTTAAATTAGGTTATATTAATGAGTGAGATTGAATAAATTAACTTAAAGAGGAAGAATGAGCAGCTTGGAATATCATTAATGGAAATCAAATGGCAAAGGCACATCATACAGAAAAGGTGTTCTCTTTTGCAGAAGCTCTGGGCAGTCCTCTGGCCTCACCGACTTAGTATTGAAAGGCTTAAACGTTGTTCATGTAGAACTTGCTTGGAAGTGACTGCTAGTCGAAAAGACTGATTATCCTCCAAACCTGACTGCAGTTTTTCTACTTCCCACTTCTCCAAGCATTTGCCTAACACCGCTGCATCTAGTATTGACATGTTTGTATGAGGAGTTGTGGGGTGTGCTGCATCTCCTACTAATACCACATCGTCCCAAAAGATCTTATTATGACATCTATGAATGGATCCCTTGTTTCTTTCATAGCCTTCACCAACTCTGGAATCCAAACTTTCTCGGCTTCTTGATGCGTCTTCTGGATCATGTCATTACTTAATTCTTTCGTGGTCACCAAGGTGCCCTGAAAAATTTTGATCTCAAATGTAAAACTTAATCCAATGGAGATTTGAGATTTGAGCTGAACATGTCATCTATTCACAATTGCAAGCAATTTATGATGAAAATCAATTTCAATCAAATTGCGTCTTAAATACATGTATGAGAGAGTTGTGAATAAATAAAAACACAAATCATTTTTCTAACCAGGAAGGCAACCTAGAATAGGAGTACAGGATGGGATGGACAGATTACCTTAAATTCAGGTTCTGGTTGGTTGAAATACCAAATCCAATTGAACTTTTTGTTAAGAAGCTCATACAACCCACAGTGAGTGCCTAAGCCAAACTCAAAGTACAGGCATTTACCAAGATCAGGGTATGCCTTCTTGATGCCCATTACGATTTCTGAATCCTCAGTCTCTGAATAATCAAGAACCCCTATCCAAGCACAATAACCTGAATATCCGCATAATGAATACTTGGGGTTATGGCAGATATAAAAAGACAGTTTCGAAATAAGTTCAGATACAAACCTCAATTTATATTAGAGACATTTCTGGCGGATAGATGAGAAACAACCATCAGCTGCAACAAGCAAATCGCCCACTATCTCTGCAATCCTACCTGTTTTCGAAATTTCAGCCTTTACCGTGACAGAGGCCTTAGTCATCAGCGATATGGAAAGAGTGAAATAAGTGGCCCCATAAAAATACATTTGGTGGACAATGAATTGTACAGAAGACGATGACGATCAGTCCAATGTGCCGCTCGGAAGTTGAAATCCTCTTCTCTTGTCAAAATCCAGCTGACCTGCTCCTCACTTGGATTGCATTCTTCTGCTCAGAAAAAAAAAATGAAAAAAATAAAGAATTACTGCCATGGTCCTGTAAAATATACAGAACTTGGGGAGTAATAAACAAAATCATACGACGGCGGCACCTGACCAATATTAAGAGGTTCGGTGGTCTTGCGGAGGAGCTCGGGATGTGGAAGCCATGAATGAAGGATTCTGAGGGACAGAGAGTCGAGTCGGAGGCCAGCGCAGGTGGAACTTGCAGTTGGAGGTGCGGTGGTTTTTTCAAGGACCACCACATCCCAGCCTGCTAATTTGAGTGCCTGTGCACTTGATATTCTTGCCATGCCTCCTCCTACAATCACCGCCTTTGACTTTCCTTCTCCCAACATCTTATCCTTCTGTCAACGAACAAGCAATCACTATATGCAATTTTGCTTCTTTGACAGACAAACAAAAATGTTTGTTATGTATCCAACAAAACACACAGATGTGTACTTGCTGTTAGAAATGATTAAGAGACACACAATGTCCAAGATTTGAAAGGAAACATGGGTACCATATGCAATTTCCATGATTGTTTTGAAATATTCTGTAACTTATATCTCAATATATGTATAATCAAAGGAGGACAATTTCACTCCTCATCATTTGGAAATTGGGATATACGATTTAGGTGATTTAGTTTTTTTTTTCCCATACATAATTGATTAAATTAACAATAACATTTATAAAAAATGAATTATTTTGATCATTAAATTATCTTTTTCAAAAATTTAGTAATTAGATGTATGTTAATCATATTATTAAAATGAGTACTAATAATTTCACCTCTCACGTCTGACATTTACACTCATGTCCTCTCACTTGAAATACAGACACATAGGCAAGAGAAGGGAAACACAGATTTAAAGAGTTAAGACCTTTTTTTTTTTTTTTTTAATATATATACTAACAGTGCTTGAAATTTAACTCATATTCATATACATTACATAGGAAAACATACTGCACTCACTTTTTTTTTTAAATAAAGACGTATTTTCATATGTAACATTTTTTAATTTCGTCAAATTTTTTTAATTTTATTCTTGAATAATATAAATTTATTCAATTTTGTTTCTTTGTGAGTATATCTTTTAAATTCTTAATAAAAAACTTATATGGAATGTCTAAAATTTGCATCACTTAACCAATTATCTGAAGAGTTATCTTTGCAATTGTGCGGCTGCTACACTATGGAGGAAGAAGAATGAAATCCTAATGTAATATAGGATACTTCTCTTCTTTCATTACTAATAAATAAATGATATCTTGAAGTATTCAGCTAATTGATTAAGTCTACGTAAGTTTTAAACTTTTCATATTGATTTTTCATTAAAAATTTTGATGATATATTAATGGAAGAATGAAATTAAATAAATTATTATTACTCGTAGATAAAATTATGAAAAAATATTTCACAATTGAGAAAAATTGTAAATATAGAAACTCTCTCTCTGTCTCCAACTTATTGGTTTATTGCCTTCTCATTTTGGGCTTTGTTTAGTTTAGTTTGGACTTCGGATACAATGAACCCTGGCTTCCATTGGGGAACTGCAAAACTCGAAGCACCACGCGTTGCTTCACAGAGCGTGCTGTAACGCGTCAGCTCACCAGCATGGCCAAGCCCACGGCCGCAGCTGCTGCTCTCACTCTCATCCTCCTACAATGAGACGTGCTACTCCTTCTCCAGCCATCCATTCCCTCACCGTTGCTGCTTCCGATGCCACCACTGCCGCCATGTCTTCACGCCCGCCTGTATTATCTCTCTTTGCATAGTACATATGCTCTTGTGCTTGCATATTATTCCACTGAGATTCTAACACTATTTTTTTAATTCATTCTTTGTAGTACCGAGGAAGGGGAAGACGATCCTCCAGTCGCCATTACTCCGGCGGCAGAGACCAGTTCGTTAGCGGAGACGCGCATTTCTGGACTGTTCGGAATGCCAATTTAGGATTCCAGGGAGAAGAGGGAGGAAGCTTCGTGAACCAGCCGCGATACCAGAATCCACCTTATAATCGTCGACCTCCCGCTTTTTATCATCAAAATCCTCAGTTTCGCCCCCCTCCTCCTCACAATCAAACTCAACAGTTTCGGCACTCTCCACCGTTTGATCAAAGCCAAGCATTTGGTCTTCAGTTTCGCCACCCACCACCTTGCAATCAGACCCAACAGTTTCGGCAGCCTCCACCTTTTGATCAAAGGCAAGCATTTCGCCCGCTGCAGCATATTCGGCCTCGGCCACCGGATTATCGAGTTTGGGAGTATGCAACTACGCGGCCACCACCTCCTTATTGTGGTAACTAAACTTTTACGTGATTAAAATTATAAATTTTTAGATTGTCTCGGGTGATATTCAACTTCAACTTTTGGGAATTACCTATGACCTATCTGGAACTCCTAATTTGTTGAGTAGTTGGGCTCAATAGAATTTCTTTCTTAATTAGCATGTCAGGCATAGTACCTGGAAAGATAGTGTTCCTTGTGCAGCTACATTGAATTGTTCAAAATGTCAATTCGTTAAAGTATAATGATAACGATAAGTTAACAGGCAGCAATGAAGATGCTTTTATTAGCTCCCCTTATGAATCTGTTTTTTGGATAATAGCATGCTTAGAAATCAACACCAGTAAAGAACAATGGAAGAGGATTTTGCTGCAGTTTTTTTTTTTTTTTTTGTCTGTATAATGAAAGACGCTTGCTTGCTTCACTTTTGTTTTCCCTCCATACAAACAGGGTTAATTCAAGGTAGAGGACGAGTCAAGTTGACTGGCATGTTTTGCCAATGATAAGCTTCCTATTGGGAGATTAAAGTACATAAAGTTTTCAGGGAGAACAAAAAATTTATAAAGCTTTGTTGACGACTGGGAAAATTTTATATTAATGCAATTTTTTCCTCTTTGTTGCTCATAATTTTTTTTTCCCCATTTGGAATTCTAAAACATCAGATAAGCGGCAAGGTTTGGTTATTCAAAATTTTCAAAGTTAGTAAGGACTAGGTATGTTTTATTATTTGTGTTGGTTTAACTGTGATTTTATTTATTTTGCTGGACAGAGCGGTTTAAAGTTCTTTCATATAACTTATTGGCTGACTACCTTGCTTTTGACCACCGGGGCAAACTTTACTGTCACATTCCTTCCCACTTTCTGGACTGGCAGTCGAGAAAGAGAAGTATAACTATTGAGCTGGGATGGTGGTCTGCTGATATAATGTGTTTACAGGTTGTCATTCTCTTTTACTTACTCAAGCAGTGTTTAGTCTTAGCAGAGATTAGTTCATCTAACATATTTTTTGAGTTCATACTTCATACACTGTGCAACACTTCTTAAGGTTTGGTTTCGCTTTTGTAAGATCATGTGTTGTAAGAATGGTATATTAAGAGATACTTTTTGCTTTTTTTTTTTTTTTTCTGGCCAACTTGGAATGTCATCTCTGACCATAGAATATTATTCCATTTTGTTTTTGTATCTCCACTTTCAGGAGGTTGATAGATTTCATGAATTGGAGGAAGACTTCAAGCTTAAGGGCTACAGTGGAATCTGGAAGGTGGGTTAGGGATTTTATTTGTCTAAAGGTTACATGTGTGTTAGGGATTCTATTTGTCTAGAGGTTACATGACTAAGGCATTCATATTCTCAACCTCGCTCTTCAATGCTCTTAGTGCTGTTTGATAAGCTTCGCTTTGTTTCAGGTGCTATTTCTAGTATAGATCTCATCATATATGTATGATTTGACACTATTTTTATAATAATGTAATGAGTGACAACTAGACATTGCATGATAATTTATCTAATATTAAAAATTTGACATAATCTTCCACCTGAAAAGGGCCTTTAGGTGTCTTTTTTTTAGTGCATTTGATCTTTTAGGTTTTTGCCATCTTTCTGAGAATGAATGCTGTCACTAGCTAGTTAAACAGAGAGACATGATGTTTTACGTGGTTGTTTATTGTACAATTGAGCCACCTCAATTAATTAATAGATTGACTAAATCTTCACTTCTCTACAATAAATTTTCTGAGCAACAAATATGCAACTCAGCCATGTGAAATGCCCATTCTTCAGCATTATCAGTTCATCACTTTTTAGCACTATTGCTCTTCATTTTTTTCCCAAGATGATAATCCTCATATTGGTGAATTATGTCTACTATTCTGTTTTATCAAAGAATTTAATAAACTTTTATTGCATAATGAAGTCTAATAATGTCTCAGTGGACATATAGATGCGTACGGGGGATCCAATTGATGGCTGTGCAATCTTTTGGCGGACATCAAGGTTTGCTGCAGCTCTACTTTATAACGTGTTCATTTTGAAGCCTTAGTGCTACTTGCTACTTGTCAAAGAGAAATCTGTGTTCCTTGCTAGGATTTGGTATTCACGATTGTCATGTACACACTATTCTTGTTGTGTTTGGTTTTTGCAATGCAAAATTTTATTATGGTTGTGGTATTTTTAATGGGTGTTAAATGTTTTTATGCTGTATAGTTGATCATATCAGTCCCATTGATCTGTTCTGTATTTATTTGCCATTATCTATATAAAAATGATTTTGTCTCATTTTTTAAAAAATAAATTGACCTGTCCTTTCTGATGCTATCTGCCTAACCTTTTTGTTTAATTTTCTTGATTAATCTCATTTGTCCTGATGACTTAGGTTTAAATTGCTATGTGAAGAATGCATTGAGTTTAATAAGCTGCGACTTAGGGATAATGTTGCTCAGATTTGTGTACTAGAGGTACATCATAATCTCATAATTTTTACAAATTTGTACAGTTTCTGATGAGATTTGAGAATCTTGGATGACTTTTATTTTTTGACCACTTGATTGATCTGCTTGCATTCTTTTCTTTTCTTTTTCTGTTCTTTGAACAGTTGATTAATGAAAATGGAGCTCTACCACAAAGGTAATTGTCCTTTGATGTTGTTCAGTTCGATTTGCTTCTCTTCCTCATAGTCATTTTTCTCTTATTGGAAGAGTGTTGTGTTCTATGGAAGAGGCTTGCCATTGTTAAATATGGTTCAATAATGGAATAATTTTAAGCGCATGTGCAATTAGCTGTAATGAACCTTTTAGATTGATCATATAAAATTATGCTTAAGCTGTGGAAAATGATTATTCAATATAACATTATTAATGTGTCTGCAGAGGTTCTAGTAGAGTTGTCGTTTGTAACATTCATGTGCTTTACAATCCCAAGAGAGGGGAAATTAAACTTGGCCAGGTATGTACTCTGTTTGGATGGCTCTACAGTTGTCTTTAATGTCTTATTCTCTGACATTTCTGTCAGTGCTAGTCCTTTTAAGTGTTGATTTTAGGATTGAGCACTCTAATGAGTAATTTTACCCTTTTTTTTCCTCTCTCTGTCTGTGAAGCCATAGGGTTGTACTCCTTCATTAATGATAGACACTGCTTAATATTAAGTTGTTAAGATAATCTTTTTGAATTGATGGTGTTATGTTTGGGTACAAAACTTTGCTCTCATCGACTGTTGACTCCATCTGCTGTTGCTCTAAATTCTTCTGGTAATTTCTTTCTGCTAGGTAAGAGTGCTCCTGGATAGGGCTAAAGCTGTTTCAAAAACCTGGGATGATGCTCCAGTTGTTATCTGTGGAGACTTTAATTGTACCCCAAAGGTCATCCATTCTATATGCCCTACCATCATCTATGTGTCATGTCCTATTATGATACTAACATTTTTTTTTTCCTTGTCTCAGAGTCCATTATACAACTTTATCTCAGAGCAGAAGGTATATTGTTGTAGTTGTTTTATTTTCTCCATTTTTATACAGATTAAGCTACAAAAATGATGTAAAATTCTTTTTATTGCAGTTAGATTTGTCTAAAATAGATAGGGATAAAGTATCAGGACAAGCTTCTGCTGTAATCCATGCATCAAGGCTGTACATTCCCAATCCTAGGTAGACTTATACATTTGACATGTTTATGTGATGAAATCTGTTGGATTTATTTCTTATCCTTGAATTTGAATGTAAAATTTAATTAAAAAAAATGCAGTGAAGGATCCACTAATGGCTTGGTTCAAGCCACATCTATTGAGGAGGACAAGGAAGTTACTATTAAAGCAAGTAATTCTGTATCAGACATGCAGAGTCCAGATAATCATGACAACAGTGCGGAGAATCTACATACTCAAACTGTGTTAAACATGCCTGGTATGTCTTGCAAGCAAATGGAATGTGGAAAAAAGAGTAACACATTGTCTGATCCAAAAATGGACACTCAACAGGCTGCTGCAGATGATTCTAAGATTTTTGGTGAACTTAACCTTGAAGAGGACAGTATTGCTTCTAATAGTCAAAGTGGAGCCCCTGTCAATTATATAAATGACCAGGTTCATGCTATTACATTTATGTCATCTGTGTCTGAAGTAGTTCGTACTGACACGACTGGGATGGGGTGCACAGAACAAATATCAGATGCTGTCTCTCCTTCAAGTAAAGAATTATCAGCTGAAAAATCTAACTTATATGCCCCTCGAGAAAATGAAACTATGAAGCTTGATGGTTCCATTATCTCTCCTAAGTCATTAGATACTTTTGTTGCAGAAATTTCTTCCACTAAGCCAGCCAGCCAGGCTACAGATTGTGATGCCACTGAAGTCACTCGTGTAGCAGATAGAGAAAGTCCATCATTGGAGCTTATTGAAAAAGACCTAATGAACCACTCTTCAAGCTTGTATCAAGTTGATGAATCACGTCTATCTTCCAACATTGACTTTCCTCTACATGATAAGCTAGAGAAATTGTCTGTGGATGAGATAGATGAACCTGTGATAAGCGGTGAAAGTATTGTTGAAGATGATGAGGCTTTCATATCTGCATTACATGAAGCCGAAGAATGCTTCCCTCGAGAACTTGGTCCATCAAATATAACAGATCTTGAAAAGGCAGATCTATTTAAGGGAGCAGAATCTGCTTCTGAAGAGAAAACTAGTTATAATCCATCATTGTGGACTCCTGTGGAAATGGAAACTGCGACAGGCAATGCAGAGAACACCTTTATGGAGCACCCTCTTCCACTTAAGAGCACATATACTGAAGTTATGGTATATGACAGAATTTTTCTGCCACCTTTTTTTCATTTTTATGAAATAAATTGAGAAGGTGAGCTTGGCATAACAGAAGGTTTTCTCTATTGTGTCCTGGATATCATGGGTTCATGCTTGGAAATGGTCTTTTGGCAAAGCAAGGCAAGGCTGTGTGCATTTGCCTTTCCCAGGGCCCACACAATGCAGGAGCCTTGTGCGCTAGGTTCATCATTTTTTTCCTTTTTCAGAAAGAGCTGCCACAATTTCATACTCCTTGCAATTTATATATGCAGTTCATGTTTGCTGTTTTCCTACATTAATCCAAAATTGCAGGTCTTTACACTCTTATTGTGCTAAGCATTTTCTGCATACCTGCAGGATAGTTCAGGAAACAGGGACTCCAATGGAGAGCCCCTGGTGACCAGTTATAACAGGTGTTTCATGGGGACTGTTGACTACATTTGGTAAGTACTATGTAATGTTCAAGCTTTTGGTTCTATTTTGCCGCTCGGCGATGCCGCTGAAAATATCAAAAGATCAGAGTATTCTCATTTAAAAAAAAAATGTATCAGTACTGAAGCTATAGCATTTTCATCATGTTGTTTCTAGTAGCATTCTTGAATCTTGATAAATAAATTTGATATTCCAAAAGCCAAGTCTACATTCTCTATCCTTAACCTTGGACTAAAGGAGTTGCTAGAACTATACTTTTTACTTTGAACTGGCATATAGGCGATCTGAAGGTCTCCAGACAGTCAGGGTGCTTGCTCCAATACCTAAACATGGAATGGAGTGGACTGCTGGATTCCCAACAAAGGTACAATTGTACTTTTTTTTGTCTGAGGAGTTGGCAAATGCGTAACTTTATATTATAGTTTCTTTTTTTTTTTTTTTTTTGTTTCTTTATCAATTATTATGATTTAGGATAAATTACACATGCACCCAAACAGTAGGTTTATATTATGAGAAGGTTTGCGCATGAATGTGGATTCCTTTTTGAGAATAAAGGCTTGATGATGTATAGGGGAGAGAGAACAAATTGATGAGAGGCTCCATGCATAATTGTCCATATTTTCTTGACCCCCAATGACCCCATCTTAATCCACTTTGCTAATGTTAGAAATGGCTTATATTTTATTATATAACTTGCTTTGCTTTTGCATACACGTTGCTTAAATTGTATCTCTGAAGTTTCATTGCTTTCTCTATACAGAAATGGGGCAGTGATCATATTGCATTGGTTTCTGAATTGGCATTCTCGAGGGATGCAACCACACACAGCAGGAACATACAATAGCAGTTTAGTTGGTTAAGTACGGGCCTTGTCATTTGAAACCCTTATGTGGTTCCAAGGCTTTTCAACGCCAATATGTACTATTGATGATGATTAAAATTGTTGTTGAGAACTCTTCAAGTTCTACAAGGGGAGAGAGGCCTGTTACTGTGAAATTTCTTTGTAAACTAACTAATTCTAGTTATTCTCTAGAGTAAGTAGATAGAATCAATTTTATGAATTAAGTGCAAATGGTGCTTATGCTCCTCTGCCAATATTTCTTATTTTCATTGAACAAGAAAATAAGTTGGTCTCAGAATTGTTTGTGGGAAAAAATACATGGTAAAGACAGCTAATAGACCTAGTAACTGGTAGGTGTGCATGTGACTCTTTCACATGGCAACAGGTAAACAAGACCAGCTTTTAGAGTTCAAAGTCAAGGAATCATGATGGCCAGCTTTTAGTATCCGTTTTCAACAATGCAGATGCATTTAATTAATATCACAAGCGAATCAAGCACAAATGAACTTTGCAGATGGAAATCCAAGTCATCAACCATTAGTTATTCTTTCTCATTTTTTGCATATTGCCATTGTACTTGTATTTTCCATTATGATCATTCATCTTGTTCACTATGATATATACTTGCCAGCAAAACTAAGGACCACTGGAAGGAGTTCATCTTATTATGTATGTTTTGAAATGAAATTTAAGATTCACAAAGAAAAGTGACGGCTATTCGATTCAGGCCCTTGTGATTGTAGTTGCGCATATCAGTGGTCGTGGTTAGGAGATCATTGAGGGACCCGTTATTTGATCAATTACTGGTTGAGAAGTAGAAAAAGTTGCTAATGGAAAAAGAAAATACACCAACAAAGGACCCATTATATGTTTTTAGTGTTAAATTCAGATTTAATAATCGCATCCAATAGTCAACAAGAAAAAAAAACACAAGTACTAAATAAACTGGCGAGGGCCAGATAAGTAAAATTCTTTACTGTAGCTGCCATCATTATTGATGATGACTAATTGAAAAACGGTTGTTTTGTCCGTTGGGGGACTTCTTTTTCAGCTGCTTCTCTCTCGTTGTTTTCTGAAGCCAAAGCAAGGCGACCCTTTCAGCGATTATCGAGTTCAAAGGTAACGCTTTCATCAATCTCCATCTCTTTCAAAATTTAGTTTGCCCAGCTGTGTGTTTTGCAATGCTTGTAGAATCTGGCTTATTATTATTATTATTATTATTTTACGTTTAGTAGCGGACTTTCGCTTTCTAGACAGATTCGATATTCTCTACAATGGAAAAGATGCAAAATGCTTTCCTTTTACTAATGTGCTGTTAAAG
>JANHAO010005682.1:0-22317 GCA_026873985.1 Saraca asoca | reverse complement strand
ATATAATTTATTTTAATATTTCTTTCATTTTTATTTATAATATAAATATTTTTATTCCCCTTTTCTTTTCTTTCATTTTCCTTCCAACCTAACAATAAATTTTTCTTTTCTTTCCTCTTATTTTCTTTCCAACTAATCAACAAAATTTCATTTTCTTTCCTCTTCTTTTCTTTCTTTTTTTTCCTTTCCTCCCATTTTTTTTCCTTTACTTTTTTCCCTCCTACCAATCAGGCCCTCAATGTAGTTCAACAGTTGATTTTCAAGTATTGACATGACGACATCGACATCAAAATGCAGTTCCTCCACCTCTACCTCGAGCGACAGCAATTTCTTCATCAACATAAAACCAGATGAAAAAAGGATCCTTGGTACTTGGTTCCTTGTCTTTTTTTTTTCAAGGCTGATCTCTAGAGATTTTAGAGGTCCAACTTTAATTCGAATGTTCTCACTCATTCTATTGTTGAATTAATTCTCACTCATTCTAAACCTGCTTCAGCCTCAGCCCCACTCACCCAAATTTCTACGTCCGCCACTGGCTACGGCTAATTAATGAGTGGATTATTTTGAAAGGAGAAAAATATTGAGAATATTATAATTATCTTACTAGACAAAAATTTAAAATGAGAAGATAATGTTTAAATTATTTTCTTCTCTTTTGAATAAAATCAATTAAAAATAAAACATAATATTCAATTTCATATTGAATAATACTATGAAAAACTCTGCATTTTAACATCATTACGAATACAAACTTAAGGCCTTGTTTTTTTTATAAAAAAAAATCTATTTATTAAGTTGTTTTCAAAAATTATTTTGTAAAAGTGTAACTGAAAAAATAGTTTTCAAAAAATATCAAAATAGTATTTTTTTTATTTTTGTATAGAATTATTTTCAAATTTTTTTAAAAATAAAAATACGTATTTTTATTAATGATAAAGTTATAAATAATATTAAATATATTTTTTCATCTTTAAAAATAAAGAAAATATTTATTTTCAAATTTTACATTTAAACAAGTTTTTGCCTTTTTATTTTAAAAAAATAGTTGTTAAAAATTATTTTTAAAAAATAATAAGATAAAAATACTTGAAAATACTTTCAAACACGCCCCAAACTTTCGGATTAGGTCATATTCACACTTATTTTCTATTGGTTGGATTTTGAAAAAGATATTCGAATAAATATGAGCTTAAATGAGTCAGTCCATCTTAGTCCACGACCTTGCAGGTTAACCCATGAATCTCGTAGATCTGTCCGCTTATCTTTTTGGAAAATGTTTTTAAAAAATATATAAATAAATTTATTTTAATAAAAATTACATGAGTTAATAGAAAATTTTTACTATGATTTTATAAAATCATCATGTTATATATACTATATTTGCTCAGAACATAATATGTTTTAATTTTTATCAAATTTTTCTATTTTTCTTTTTTAAGTAATATTATTTTATATTTTTACATATGAGCAGATTGGCTCGCAAATTAGTTCTATCCATCTTTAAATTGGATTGAACATCACAATAGCAAATCCATTTAAATGTAAATTTAAATAGATTAATCCTGTGGGTCAGCAACTTAGGCAAATTAGTGCGAATTGAATCGGGCTAGTCCACTTTTTCAATAATACCTCTTAGAAGGTTAAATATTTTCACTATTGGATTGTCTATTTATATTGATATTTATATTTTTATTTAACTTATTTATTTTAATTTTTTAAAAAAATAAGCCAATAATAAAATATCTAATCTTCTAATGAGCCTGGTTGGTTGGTTGAAAGCACAATATATATATATATATATTAAATTCTTTTAAAAAATAATCCAATAATAAAATATTCAATTTTTTAAAAGATCAAACTCCCTGCAAAATCACCCTTTCATTCTTATCTCATTTCTTCTTGCTCAACATTTTAATGAGCCAGAATTTGTTGGTTGGTCGGTTGAAAGCACAATATATATATATATATATATATTGATGGCTGAATTTGTTGGTTGGACCCAAAATTGCGGTGATCCTTTTAAGTAACGAAATTGCGGTGATCCTTTTAAGTAACGATCACGTTTGTATCTTTCTATCTGTATTTGGATTCTTTTATGTTTATATCAGGCAGGTCCACCAGAGAACACATATAGCTATCAAGCAAAGGATACATGTGCTATTAGCATTGTTACTTTTCTCTATTAGTATTGGAGTACTCTTTCGTTGTTGAATATTTCACTTCACTATAATTATTGTTCAAATAATGAGTTTGTGTCGTTTTTGACACTGATACTCATCGACATCGAGGAGACATACATTGATATCGCATTCATAATTTTAAAAAGTTTAGACACACATTCTCTATTTCAACACACGTGTCAAGCTTAAATATTTGTTATTTATTTATTTTATTATTATTATTATTATTATTTATACTAAATTATTTTATATTATAAAATTTTTAAATTATCTTAAATATTCATTTTAATTACTTATTTTCATATGAAAAAATAATAATTATAATATATATATTTATAAATAAGTATAATATTTTTTAATATTTATAAATATACTCTTATATTTTTATTATTTATACATATTCTCCATATGTTAGTGTCCTATATTTTTTAAAAATATTATATCTCGATGTCTGTATTCACATTTTTTCGTGTCTGCATATCAATATCCGTACTACATAGGTATTTGTGAAGAAAAGAGTAACCACTAGCTAACGTAACGCCTCTGCAGAATACCATTGCTTCAAGCTAGACGCATTGCCTCTCGGGGTCATGTGCACAGGGTCCAAATAGTTTGTTTGTTTGGATGTAGTAGGAAAAATGGTAGAAAGAAAACTACCTTTTTGTTTGGATGACTTGAAAATAGAAGGAAAGAACATAGATGGAAAATCACTTTTTCTTGTTTGGATTGATGGAAAATGAAAGAAAAAAAATATTATACATCAATAAACATTTTTACCCTTATTAAATTAATATGTGAGTATGTGCAAAATAAATGACTTTAAATAAAAAGAATTCTAATTTATTTAATATAAAACTGCTAATGATTCATATATATATATATATATATATTGAATTCTCACATTATTTTTCACACACACACACACACACACACACATATATATATATATATATATAAACCGAAGAATGACCTCTATAAATAAGGGATTTTCATCGCTATTCATCCTTAAAAAAATTATGAAAAAAATCACAAACCTACTGTGAATATGTCACCTTCATGTTTTTCTAACATACAACTTGTTGTATTTAGCAATTATTTGGACTCTAGTCTACAAGTTCCACTAAAATTTAGTATTTCTGCACATAATAATATTTTGTATATCTCTCTGTGACATGAAACATATATGATGGACTAGAAGATCAATTTTTTTTTTTTTTTTGGTATTTTGAACTTAATTTAGATTCTTAATATATCCTCCGATGGGCATTTGACAACTAGAGGACTTCCTTTAGTGTTTCTAAGTGGATCTGGTTTGGGCCTTGAATTGGGCTGATCAAGGAATGCAATTTGGTTGATAACAAAGTCTCAATGATAAATTCATGGTTGGCCATCCAGAGAAAAGTCACAATTGTACTGAGGATTCATAAAATGCAGCCCATAATCTCCAGAACGTGGCCGAAAAGAAACACCATAGGGTCCTGATTACAGACATTTCACCACCAGATTTTTCAGCTACATTACATTCTGTTCAAGAAAATACAGGAAAAGAGGAGAAAATGGAGACTGAGTTTCACAAAAATTTATAAGAGTATCCATTCATATTTTTTATTTGGAACCAATTTTTCAAGAATTAAATTCAATTCATGTCAATAGAAATGATATCAACTCATTTACAAAAGAATGAATTTTAATGTTTGGAAATCATGTCAAAAATGATAATTTCTATTAATTTAGAAATGAACTTTTTTATTTGAAAGATACTGAGGAGTTCAATTGAGAAATAAATTTTAATTGTATCATCCTTAAGAAAATGATAATATGACATAAAATTATTTACAAAACATATTTTGTCAAATATAAATTTTAGTAAAATCCTTGCAAAATATGATGGAATTTCATAATGATATATATAATTAAAGGGTTATACTTCCATATGTATTTGAAAAATTTTCTCTTTTTTTTTATAAAAATTTAACATAAAACTATTATTTTTTGTATAAAATTTTACATATATATATTACATATAACAAATATACAATAAATTACAACTTCATTATTCAAAGTTGTATAAAAAATTCTCATAAAAATTTCTTATTTTTATATAAAAATAAAAAAATTTAATAAAGAAATTATAAAATTAAAATTACAAACATATATATATATATAGAGAGAGAGAGAGAGAGAGAGAGTGTGTGTGTGTGTGTGTGTGTGTGTGTGTGTGTGTGTGTGTGTGTGTGTGTGCAAGGGCATAACTCGCTTTCGAATGAATTCTTTTTGTCATTTTGCAAGGGAAATCCCAACTCAAACTCGAAGAACCCAAAACTGTGATCAGCTCTCTTTCAGTGACACATCACTATTTGGATAACCAAATAATCTATTTATTCTCCTCGTTTTTCTTTTAATCATTTTCTTGTTGGGAAAAGATAAACAAAAGATTTTTTTCTGTAAATCTCATTGTACATATAAAAAGGATTCTGGACCATAAAGATTCTGTCTCTTTTTACAATAATAGGAACATAATCAAAAGGAAAAAAAAGAGAAGATTCAACTCCATGTAAATAGTATCAAATAGTAAGGTTCAGGTATTCTCATTGATATCATGATTCAGTAGCTGAACACGTGGCCATAGTTGCAAACAATAGCCATCATGTTATTGCTATGTGATTAAACTGAAGAACAACCTAAATAATTAGTTGCCACTCAAAGTGTATATATATTACGGTTGAGCCTCTTTGCATTACGAGAACAGAAATATTGTAGCCACCAACCAATTCCCTTTTTATATGCAATGCCAAATATGGTTAGACTAGGAGTTGCTTTCAAATCTTATTCTGCTGTGCTTCAGAATTCCATACTTCGGGTTCCTGACCAGATAGGAATAGTGTCGTCTATCAATTGGTCTTTTTACCCAAATCGTCGATGAGGCAAAAAGAAAATAATAGAATTTAATTAACTATAAAATCCTGTGCGATTGTGTATCTTCATGCTTTTATACAAAATAACAACCCGAGACAAAAGTAACCTACCCGTGTGATCATCAGGAATATAAATCTCAAGATTCCTAGTCCAACCAAGAAAGGTTTGGATTGGGTATAAATTCTTATTCCAAGAACCACATATGAATTTTGTGATGCTGCTCATAAAGTGGCAGCAACATGCTGCATGATTAAGCAAAAAAAAAAAAAAAAAGGCAAAAAGATTAAGGTAGGGAGGTACCTAGAGTGCTGATGACAATATACAGGAGTTCATGAGGGAAATTTACTGTTTCTTATTGACATCTATGCTTCACCACCACACCATAAATCCTATTTCTCAGAAATTCGAATATTTTGACTATATACTGCACAAAATCTTCAGAAAAATCAATACTCTGTTCAATTATCAGCAGCTGAATCTTGTTTCTTATTCAGGCTCAGCTTTTGGTACTGTTTCCTTCAATGCAGCTTTCCTTTTACTTTGAATTTGATGGACATATTCAGAAATTACTACATGTAACTTAGGATTGGGCTTACGATTAGTCGGGAGGGTATAACCTGCCCTTTTTACAGCACGAATCAAACATTTTTCACCCATTAGGAAATGAGTTGGGCATGCAGGAGGAACCATGGATTTCAGCACTGGCTTATTACAGTAAGAAGGCCCTTGCGGCAAACTGCATACAGCCAAAAACCTTATCAGCAAGGGCGATAGCTCTAGGAGATGGTAAAAATTGCAAATCAGAAATCAAGTATACAGTTGATGGAAGTAGAAAAGATCGGAACTGCCAAGATAGAATAAAAAATCTTCTATTTTATTTTATTCAAAAGGTTTCTGAATAGAATCTCAACATAGTAGAGTGCACACAGTGCATTGCAGTGGTCAAGTAAACATAGTTCACAAGCATACAAGCACAACAATGATACCCAACCGTGCCTTGAACTGAAGTCTACAGATATATTGGGTATTCTTCTTGCAAGATGTTTGTAAGTAGGCTAACATACCAATCTCACAAAATACAGTCGAGCTAGGAAGCATAGTACTTGGAAAATTTAAAAAAAATAAATAAATAAACCAAATTTGTGCCTCAGAAGCTGAAATCTGGCTGGTTCTAAAACCATGAACTTGACCCTTAATCCTAAAAGGAAAGAAATTGCCAAAAGACCTCATTGGTCACAGAGTAAATTTTTTTCTTGGTAATTACAGTGATTGGCATAATATTGATCAATGAATTTCAACCTGCAAATTATGTTAAAGTTACAAGAATTTTGACAAGAGGATCCAAGTCAACCCAGTCAAGAACCTTTATTATTTATGAAGCTCCTAACCATTTCATTGAAGGTTAAATAGAAGTACTCTAATAGAAATCAAATTCACAATTGCTTTTTATTTTATCTTGTTTGGATTGAAGACCTGAAAAATATTGTGGTGAACGTAAATTAATTGGTTTCATTAACCAAATGTGTAGCCACTGCCCATGATGTCGTACTGAACTTGAAACAAGAATTTTTTAACTATGCTTATGAAGAAAAAGAAAACCTATATTCAAAAGAAAAGGAAAAAAATTCTCTGCAGAAACACCACAAAGTAAGGCTGGTTCTCCACATACTACCTGAAATTATTTCTATTGAATAAGCCAAGAATCTAACACAGTGAACATTGAGTCTACAGAAAATTAAGGTACCAACCGCCAATATGGCAGTCAACAGGCTCAACATTCTAACTATTGTGATCCTTACAGAAAAATAATTGTGGCAAAATCTGCTAAGGAATCAATCTAGGAGACATAGTATAAATCCGCAGTTTATACTGTCATTGTACAAATATTGAACATCACTTGGCACACCAAATAACAACAACTAAGCCTGATCCCATTAGATGGAGTTTGGTAGTCATCATCGTTGTTGTTGCCATTTGTTGTTCTGAGTGATGCTCAATGTTTGTACAACAAATTAAAAACTTAACAGAAAATTCACTCTGACAAAGATAAACTCAATTTTATCTTCAACCTACAGGATGAGTTCACAAAAGGGCTTAGAAACTGAATGACAGAATTAGAAACACACACACATAATGACAGAGCGCAAATCTATCTCCTTTACCTTCCAAAGTAGACCCTTATTAAATGGCATTGCCTAAACATCCTGCTGACAGTGTTTCTAATCCTCACTCTGATCAATTGTCCTAAATTTCTCCAAGCCAACACTAAACCAACAACAAGAATAAAATCCAGAATGTCGAAATAAAACAGCTTGTTGCATCATTCCCTTTGGTTTCATAAATAATATTAAGGTGTGCCGTTTCATTCCATTATATCCTGATGTTTGGTAAATGAAACAAACACGGAAATTAGATATATATGGAAACATTAAATCGGAGTCTCCATTCTAGCCTACTAAACGCACTCCAAGTGGTCAAGAACTGTGCACAATTTTTGGAAACGCAGGAAACTGAATTATTTTGACACTCTAATATGAGTTGGTCCGAATTCATTTTATCCTCCCCAAGGATGGAAAGGAGTCAAACCAAGGGGAGGAGGGTAACGAGTCAGGGCTAGGGGTAGACCAAACCTCTGAAAAATTCTAGCCTAATCTTGGCTTGTTGGCCTAGTCTTAGTAATTGAAGGCTAAATAAGTCAATAAGCCTACGATTTAAATAGGCTTATGTACTACAATTAAGTGATATGCCTATAACCGAAGCATGTATAGATTCTTTGTGTATAAACTACCAATTTATGCAAACATATTGTAAAGAAAAGTTAGATTGGAAAGACTCACTTCTTGGCCACAGTGCCGCACCCCCGATAGAGCACCTGCTTCGGATCCGACAATATATGATTGTAACAATACCTAGTCAAAGCCATAGCCTTTGTTTTACAGCCACTGGCAGCACACCGCACAATATTATCTCCGACACCACCCTCAGAACCCAATACTCCTTTCTGATTACTCTTGTTAGTATCTACATTCTCCTCCGTAACCCCAGTGCCCTCAGTGCACCGAGCTTTGTGATCTTCCTTGAAGGGGCTCTTGCCATAAACCCAATAATACTCTCTGTACTTGGACTTGAGCTCCTCCATGAGCGCCCAGTAGTGGCCCCTGTAGCAACGTGATAACTGCTTCACATGACGAAGCCGCCGCCGGATAACCTCCTCGCGGGTCAAGACCTGGGACCTGGACAGGGCCAAATCGTGATCGGAACCATCGATTACCATCGGAGATGGCGGTGAAGAGGGAGAACCAAGCTCATCCATGGCTGAATCACCGGTTACAGCAATCAAAAGATTTGACGAATTGATAAGTTGGGGGTTTTGGGGTGAAAGGTTTTGACTGTATGAAGCCTTCCGCACCGGATGGGGAGAAGTTCCGAAACGAGGGAGAAACGGTATTTTACTGATATATCCCCGCGTAATTAACCTGCCAAAATAGTTATCTTGACAGCAATTTTAATTGCGTTTCTTTCGACTGTGGCAGCCATATTAATAACGTTATTAAGTCGCATTTAAATTTTCATCGTCAAAAATTTTCATATATATATATATATAAATAATTTGTAATGGGAACAAATTAATTATATATTATAATGTGAATATTATATTTATGTATACTTTAAAATTTTTAAATATTTTTTAAAGGAACGATAATCATTAATCACCATTTTATGAAAAAAATTACTTATAAAAATTTATATAAAGGCCGATTGATATAAGGATGAAATAATTAATTATAAAATATTTATTAAAATTATTTGATAATTAATTATATATAATTTATTTTTATTTTGATGATATATAAAAAATTATTTTTTTAATATTAAATTATTAAGAAGTTCATTAGAAAAAAAGAAAGTAATAAAAAAAATTTTACAAAGATAATGATGAGAAAAGAAGAAAAAAATAAATATAATAAGAATAAATTTGAATATTTTTTATAAATCTAATTAAAACAAAAGTAGCTTAAACTAATTTTTTATTTAATCGAATTTATCATTTATAATTATCTGCAGTAAGATACTTTAAACATATTATCAACACTTTAAATAACATCCAAAGGAAGAAAAAAAAACACTCATAAGATATATATTAAGATCATTTCAATATATTGATAATTGATAATAGACAAGTATAAGTTTCAAAATACTAACATTCTGACTATGATGATCAACATGAGCACAGTGGTTATCACACTAATATTCAAAACACCAACATTATAAATGGAAAGAGATGAGGATAGATAATTGTTTTCAAACTGATTTATGCTTTGAAAATGAAAGGATATTAATGACATCATTTAGAATTTTAAAATTACTCAAAACATTTATATATTATATAAGAAATTAAAAATTGTAAAAATGATTTTGGAGGAAAATTTTAAATAAGAAATCTTTGTAAAAGGATTTACCATGCTGTTTTCTTTTTGTTTGTTTTAATTACAGTATTTATCTTTACAGCTTGTGTTGTTTAAAAAAGTTTAGAGTGGAATCCTCATCCTAATCTATTTTGTGCTGCCATAAGGGCACCCCAACTATAAATAGAATTTCTTTTTACTAAAGAGATAATTCATTTTAAAAATATGAATTTTTCTTCATCTACATAATTCGTTGCATAGAATTGATGTTCAATTTGAAACTAAAATTGTCAATTGTGAGTGAAATCAGAAAATAGAATAATTTATTTAACATTATTCAAATTAGCATGCAATAATCATCCCCTGCCAAAATGCTTTCAACAAAGGGAGTTTAATCTCAAATAACGTCATCAAGGCAACAAAATCCTAGACTATATGAATCTAACTTAAAAATTTTAAAAGTACCGAGGCTATATGAATCTAACTTAAAATTTCTAAAAGTGCAAACAATCTGCACATATCTTATACTCTCAGAGAAAGTTAGAATGCTAGAGAATTAGCAATGCTTTATGTTTTAAATTAACGAATGAATTTTATCCTCTAAATACTATAAATACAAAATATGTGAGTTTTACTCTATAAAAAAACATATGAAATAAATAAATTAAATTTTAATTAAAACGAAACATAAATAGTTTTAAATTTTTGTTGGTTCAATCAAAATACTCACTAATCACGTTATCCAAAAATTTTCAGTTCCCAATTGAACTTTTCCTTACCCAATCTTTGGATGCCACTGAAGGTTAGATGAGAAATGAATAACCGTTTACTTGATATCTTAACAATGGTAATAATCGCTTCTTCAATGATCATTGGAAAGATCTTTCTCTCCTTTAATTTCATTGGATGAGAAATTTCATTCATTTATAAAAATAATACCTAGACTATATGAATCTAACTTAAAATTTCTAAAAGTGCAAACAATTTGCATATATCTTATCCTCTCAAAGAAAGTTAGAATGCTAGAGAATTAGCAATGCTTGATGTTTTAAATTGACCAGTAAATTTCATTCTCCAAATACTATAAATACAAAATATGTGAGTTTCACTCTCTATAAAAAATATGTGAAATAACTAAATTAAATTTTAATTAAAACGAAACATAAATAGTTTTACATTTTTGTTGGTTCAATCAAAATACTCACTAATCACATTATCCAAAAATTCCACTTCCCAATTGAACTTTTCCTTACCCAATCTTTGGATGCTAGTGAGGGTTAGATGAGAATAGAATAATCATTTAATTGAAATCTTAACAATGATAATAGTCACTTCTTCAATGATCATTGAGAAGATCTTTCTCTCTTTCAATTTCATTGGGCGAGGAATTTCATTCATTTATAAAACAATACAATTTTTTCAAAAAAAATTTTAACTTGATGCTCTTTAGTTCTAGTTAACCATTTTAATTTGACTTCCAATGTTGTTACTCAAGAAGTTAAAAATTATAATTTCTACTGTTATCCAAAATTCTTCCATTTTCATTCAATTTTTTTTTTCTTTTTTTAGTTAAGATCATGTGTTGTAACTTCCTTCTTCAGATAAGTTTGTGTGTTCTTGTTATCGATCTTGTAAGAAGATTCAAATCCAAAATTAGTATATAATCTCATATTTTATTCTCTATTTTTTCTAATTTTTCTCTCTATATTATCTTTATGCTTAGATTGACAAGACAATAGCATTGGCTATCCTACATAGTATCAAATGTAATTGTTGGTTCTTCATGTTCAAATTGGAATAGATTTTTTTGTTAGGAATTGTTTCATTTCCATTATTCTTCTTAATTATATTGGTAATCTCTTCCTTCATGTTTTTATTTGTATCATTTTTTTTAACAAATTAATTTATCTTGATATTATTTGTTAAGGTTCCATAAATCTCTTAATAGATTTATCATTCATCTTCCTTACACATTCTTGAAAACATAAAGCTGATTGCATTTAATTTTTTTTCTTCTTGCTAAAATAATTTTTATCTTAAATATTTCTAATAGGAATTGTTTCCTTTTCATCGTTTTTCATAATTCTATTGATAATATATTTCTTTGTGTTATTATTTGTGCATTATTTTTCAATTTGTTAATTTATCTAAATATCGTTGGTAAAGGTTCGATGAATCCCTTAACAGATTTCTCATCCATTTTCCTTCGACATTCCAAAGAATAAAGAGTTGAGTATATTTAATTTTTTTATGAAATATTTCTTTTCTTTTTCTCATATTAATTTATCATTTAACTGCTTATATAAATTCTTTCCCAATCTAACTCCATTAATTGCCTGCTAAGACTCCTTTAATCTTTATTATTTAATTTTAATTGTTATTGGTTAATGTTGTTATGGATTATGGGTTTTTTTTCCATTGTAATTCACTAAATGCATCATTTCAAGATTTTGTTTTTGAGCAATGGGGACTTATTTTCCTTTTTCTATTTGGTTATAGGATTATGATCATGAACCTACCAACCCTTTTCTAAAGTCAAACAATAAGTTTATTACCACTTTTAACAATGTAAAAAAATATCTCATAAAATTTATTCTATTTCAATTTATTAATTAAATAAACATATGCCAATTAATTATTTGGATGTGTTGTATGATGAATCATCTATTGCTACAAAGAATGATCCAACTCGGATTGATTAATAGCAAATTGAGTCCAATTGAAGCAACTTCTATGATTTTGGTTAGTGGGGATGTGTCTTGCTAGTTTTCAACAAACCAGATGAAGAAGAAAGTTAAAGTTAGGGTAGTATGTAGTAATATTTAAGTTGGATTTATATGTCATAATAATATTAAAGTTAGATTTATCATTTTTTCTTTATGTCCTTGGTAGACTAAGTTTATAGTTTTGGATTTTATTTTAGTTATAATTATTAACTTATGTTTGTGCACTCTAATCTAGTTCACATGTCAATTTTCAATGAATTTCTCTCAGACAAATAATAAATTATCCTGTTATATTATACACATTATTTTCTGATCATCTTCAAATTAAATCAATTTCAAGCCCACTTTTGTTGTTTATTCAATGGCTTTGATTATTTATAGTCGACTATATATATAATACAAATTTAGTCATACCTTAATCTTCTGGTTTAATTTTCACTTAATTATTGTACTACAATTAACATTTGTTTAATTGCTTTATAACTCACTTGACAAGATATTTTCATATTTTATTTAATAAAATTAATTATTTATGTTGATAACATGTTTCATACAAATTAAGGTCATACCTCCATCTTATATAGTGATTTCCTATTAATAACTATACATACCATTAATATTTATTTACTCCATATACATCTTAATTGTTATTCCAATTTTCATTTTTTTCAATAGAATTAATTATTTACATTGAGTAAGTATATTATTCAAATTTAGTCATTTTTGTGATTTTTTTAATTAGATTTGTTACTATGAAAATGTATTATACATATTACTTAATGATTTTGAAATATATGTTAAGGGCATTTGTTTTCAATTAATGCTTTTGAAATAATCAATAAGGACATTCTAAACATATGGTGTGTTTCTAATTTTTTTTTTTTTATGTTTGATGTCCTACTATTATTATTTATTAAGGTGTCTTGTCTTTATTATTACCATTTACTTATCTATTATTTTTGCTATCAACTTTAATGTTAGGTTTATTTGTGGTGTCTTATTTTGTGCATATTGTATTCTCTCTTGTGATTTCTAATTGGTTTATTAAGTTTAGTGTGTTCTTAAAAAAGTGCAATATACATTTACGGTAATTGAACCATTTAGTTTCCACTCACTTCTCCACTTATATGATATAATTTAAATCCAATTACTTTCTTTTAACTTATCTAGTCTATGTATTATAATCATATAAAAATAATATAAAATGTACTATATTCAATTAATTAATTCATGATTTGATTTTAATGTAATTTTAAGTCATAGTTCTATATTTAAAATCGGTAATACCTCTTAAACATTAATATTTATGAAAGAAAGAATAAATGATGGTAAATAAAAAGGCACCTTATTTTTTATGTAATATATTGAAGAAGATGAAAGAACAAGAAAATTTGTCTATAAAATATTACAACATGTGTACATAAGCAATAAGCAAACAAAAAAAAATATTTTAGTATAAGAACTTTGTTCTTATATTATTTCCATCACAAGAACAAATAATTTTACTAAAATTATACTTCTAATCTTATATTAACATGAATAATTATCATACTTCTAATCTTATATTAACGTGAATAATTATCGTATTGAATTATATAAAGATATATTGTCTTATTGACAATAAAAACATGCCAACTAATTAGATCAAAAATCTTGTTTATAAGGAGGTGTTCACAAATTTATCATAAGAGACACATTATGAAACAAAGTATGATTGGTGAGCATCTTTCTATATAAATTGCTATGATAATTAAAAAATTCTAGTTCAATTGTTATGAAATTTTGGATTGAAACAATTATTTATATATGTTTTATTTCACTCTCAAAAATTGATTTTGAAATTAAGAAATTGAATACCCTTCTAAGAATAATTGATATATCAATTATCAACTATGACCAGACAGTTTTACAAAATTCTTTACTTTCATTTCCATTAAATTTTTCTCTATTTATATTTTTACTACCATGAAACTTTAATACAATATTTTCAAATCATTTGGATACTTTTAGCAAAATGTTAAGTATATTACATTTATTATAATGCAAAATAAATCCATGATTAAAATATATGACTCATTGTTTTTGCAATTGCATGTATGCTTGAGTTACATTAAATATTATCTCCATTTTTATTATGCATATTATTATATCATTTTATTATCTTTTTAATTTAATTTTAACTTCCCATGAATTAGTAGGATCTGAATATAGATGGCTATTTATAGTTGTATTGATTGTTGCATCATAAATATACAAGGCACCATTGCTTCACACAAAGGAAGAATGAATTTCATAGCAATAAACTTCTTACAAAATTGTAATATTTCTATTGTAGGTATTTTTTTGAACTATACAAATAGGCTAGTGAAAGCTCGATGGACAAACCTAGCTAATAAGAGTCCAGCTCAACCAAGATTGAGGTCACTAGAGCAAGGCATCAAGTCACCAAATTCGAACTCAAATCGCTGGTCAACAAGAGTCAAAGTAGTAACCTTAAGTCGTTAAGGACAAGGTTTAGCTTGCAGCTCGAAACATGCTTTCCTAGGCATTAATTCTGAGAAATTCATTCAATTGCCTGTTTAATAGAAATCTATTATTGATTGTTATGTAACCAATTGATAATTCATTTTTGTTATAGAATTACATTGTAACACCCCAACTACTATAAAGAGGGGTTAAAGTCATTGTAAAAAAAAAAAAAAGGACCAACAAAATACTGAGACTCAGCAAAAAAAATACTAAGAAATAAAATAATCATAGACGTAAGCATTGCACTCGGTCGAACTACATTAAAAACTCTTAATGTCATCTTGTTCTTCCTCTCTTTTTTCTATATTGTGATTTTACACTGTTTATTTGTAGTTTAGGGTACTGGACTTTTAAGTTGACCAAATTCACATGTCAATATTTTGGCGCTAGAAGGAGGGCCCTAAACTACACTTTGATTGATTTTCCATCCAATTGAGATGGTTAGAGGAAAAACCATTAGGAGTTCAAACACTGCAGTTGACCAGCCTAAGGGTCACGTGGAATAGCAGTGGGATGTGTTACTGATGGGGGCCGATTCTTCCAACGACAAGCACTTTCGTCGTCCCCATCATAGGTGTTGTAGCAGGCATGGCTCCATTAGCCCCTTGCCAGCCTGCTGTTATTGTTCTTGAGACTGATGGAGTATAAGAATGGCGTCAGCATTAGGAAGTGTTGGAAAACACATAGAGAGAACTGGATGATGCGGTTAGGGCACTGGCTTAGGCACAGGCCCAGGATGAGTGAAGGTAAGTTAAGGTCACTGCACCCAGAGAAGAACTCCAACAGTCACGGGAAAGAGCTTAGGAGGAGAGGCCAATCAAAAAAGTTCATCAATGGACTAGTTTAGTTCGCTCTTCCAATTTACAGCCAAGGTCGGAGGTTCACCGAGCATGCGAGGATGATGATAGAGATAATCATCGACATGAGGGTTCATATCGAGTTGAAGGCTCAAACAGGACCAGTCAGGGACACATCTTAAATCAATACTCATCGGGCCATAGGCATGGGAGAAGGCATAGAACCTCAGATTGCCACTCCCACGACCAGAGAGGGAGCCGGCGATCTTCCAGCTATTGATCTAGAGCACAGAACCAAATGGTAAAAGAGCTGCTTCAGAAGGTACAATAATTGGAAGAACACCCTCAGGCTCAGGACTGTCGACATCGTTATGAAGGAAGAGCACTATTTATCAGGGAAATCGAGATAGAGCCTCTCCCTCACAAGTTCAAGATTCCCACTATCTGCAGTACAATGGGGATAGTGACCCATATGACTATCTGGATGCATTTAATGTACAAATGAATCTTCAGACGACTAACTCTCTAGTCAAGTATCGTGTCTTCCTAGCTACTCTTGAACATAATTTAAGAATCTCAAAGCTTGTAGCATTGACACCTGGGCAGAACACCAAAAGAGATTCATCAACCAGTACAAGGCACTGAGAAGGTCGCTCACACTATCTTGCCACCTCGCAATACTCTTTCAACAGAAGAATGAATCATTGAAAGATTACATCACCTGATTTAGGCATGAGGTCAGTAATGTAAAGAATCCTTTAGATGATAGTATTCTAACAACGATCTCAATGGGACTCTTCAAGGATGGAAAGTTGTATGAGAGCATATACAAGTCTCCAGTGATGGACGTGGGTGAGTTTTATGAATGAGCTGCCAAAGAGATCAGGTGAGAGAAGACCTTTAGCTCTAAGAAGTCTAATCAGAAGGACGAGGTGAATAGCTCCAACCAAAATAAAAAGAAAAGCAATGGCGGAATGATAAAGAGAGTTAGAAGGATGGCTCGGATAATTAACTTGTAAAGAAGGCCAGGAATGAGCGACCTCAACATCAAAGTTTCCATGATAGCTATAGTGTCGTATCAAACACTTAGGATAGGATATTTGCAATAGAGAAGGATAAGGAGGACTTTGGGAAGCCCAACCCCATAAGGACTCCCAACAGGTATAGAGACAAAGAAAAGTTTTGTGCTTACCACAATAAAGTCAAGCATAATACTTCGAATTGTTGGGCACTCAAAGGTGCGATTAAGGATTTGAGCAAGAAAGGTTGCTTGGGAGACTGTGTGATGTGACCTATGGGATAGTGACCTCAATAGCCCCAGTAAGTAATACAACAATAGCCCCAACGCTTCTAATTCTATAGTGTTATTTAGAAATTAATAAAAGCACTCAAGTTTTTCCTTAAATTCTTATGTCTATGTTTACTAATTTTTGATAAATGTTCAGCAAAGTATTATATAGGAAGGTCTAAGTTTGGGACTACAAAATTGGTGATCTCACACTACGCCTTATTCTTCCTAAAGCTTGTAAGGCTAGTGGCAGGACACTAGGTCCAAACTAGGAGGGCCCATACATAATCAAGGAAGACTTGGGAAATGGAGCCTCCTGATTAACATTTGAATGGAGCTG
Organism: Saraca asoca; assembly: GCA_026873985.1. Lineage (NCBI taxonomy): Eukaryota > Viridiplantae > Streptophyta > Magnoliopsida > Fabales > Fabaceae > Saraca > Saraca asoca. The sequence continues at coordinate 5,135 of JANHAO010005682.1, read as the reverse complement.
AAGCTCCACGAGCTTGGAATGTTGAACATCCACTCACCCTTTTAATCTGAAAGTGGGCTCGCCTTTCTAATCTGGAAGTGAGTAATCACCCTTTTAATCAAGAAGCAAGCACTCACCCTTCTAATCTAGAAGCGAGTAATCGCCCTTCTAATCTAGAAGCAAGCACTCGCCCTTCTAATTCGGAAGCGAGCACTTGCTCTTCTAATCCATAAAAGGCATTCAACTTGACAATTATTAAGTCATGATTTACTAGCTGAGGTGCATTCATGTTAACCTAAGTGTTATTGTTTGTGTCCTACTGGGCATTGAACTTGACTAATGCTTATTAAAGCCATGGTTTTCTAGCTGAGGTGTCGATTGCGACCTACTGAGCATTCAACTATGGAAACTTGGAAGAATAAAGCATGAACATTATAAAGTTCATTAAAAACCTCCTTCAATGAAGTGAATTTACATGTAAAAGTTTAAACTCAAAATTATCTTGCTATAGTCATGGCCTAGGAGGAAGTCTGGCCCTTAGAAGTTGTGTTCTAATGGGTTGAAAGGGTCCATATATAGGGCAAATAGGTCATCCATCATTTGATCATCAGTGGTTTTCACGACCTGTGACCTTCCCTCTCCTTGAATTATGCCTTAAGCAAGAGAAACTCCACCTATGGACTACGTACCCTTATTGGGAGAAGTTGTCTTCGCAGTTTCCTCGAAGCCTTTAATGGCCTCATGAACATCCCCGCCAAAAAGAAGAAGTCCATATTCAGATGCTTCTTCCACAAGGTATACAAGAAGCCCATGATGGTATCTTCTTTCACTTTCATGACCAACACAGTGATCTTTACCCTAGCTTGAGCGATCTCTTTTGCTAAAGCAATCTCATTCTTGGCTGCCTCATTCTCCTTCTTAGCACCCTCATCTCGCCGTATTACCACGCCTAGCCGATCCTTCGTTCTTAATAGCTCATCTACAACCTTATTGAGATCTGAAGTAAGCCTAGACGTGATAGCTTTGCATTTTGCCTTCTTGTGAGATAGAGCTTCCTCGGCTTCCTTTTTAATGGCCTCAACGTCTTTCAATTAAGCCTCAAGTAACTATGTTCTATCTCTCAGCTCCAACACCTCAGTTGTTATGGTGGCTAGGTCACCCTCAAGCTTTATCCTGTCCTCTTCCCAAGCTAAAAGCTCACCCCTTAGCTTTATTGCCTCCAGTCTAAGAAATCAAACGGATAAATTAGCTTATAAAGAGGCAAAAGAATTGAAGTGAAAGGACTTAACTTACCAATATACCATGATGAGTTATATAGCCCATCAAGCCCTTATCGAACATCTCTGATTCCAATGCCTTAGTGTAGGTCCCTAGGATCAAGTCCACATTCTCCTAGAGGAATTCGTAATACCCCTGCCTTTGGGCCAAGGCTGTCAGGTCACCCTTTGGTCTCGACCTCAAGTGCCACTTATTCTGTAGTGGCAACAACTTTCTTCCCCTTGTCCACTTTTTGCTTTATGGTAAGGGGCTTGGATGGGAATGAGACCTTGACCACCTCAGCTACCTCAACCACCTCAGGTTGTGAGGTGGGAACCAGCACCTGCAAGGTTGCTATTGTTATGGTCAGAGAAGAAAATTGACATGTAATAGTAGGGGCTACAATAGCAGTAGCAGCAACAGCCGATGAGGTTACAACAACAGTTAGGTTAACAGACCAAGTAAGGGCTAGTGGCATGCGAAGGTTTAGCCTCACCATATCTTCATATTCTTGGAAGTTTGTAGGCCAATTACCTTAATTCCGTGAGCTTCGAAGTCTATAGTGCTGTCAAGGAGCTCGACGTTCAAGGCTAGAGCAAGCTTGTGGGAATGCAGAAGGTTCTTGTCAAATTTGAGGTCATTTTTTAGGTCATCCATAGCAGTAAATTGACCCAGCCCCCTAATATCGATTTCTCCTTATCAGCTCCATCTGCAAAATGAAATAGAATGTTAAACCAAAAATGAAATAAATATATAAATTCATGCAAGCTCACACGTCCTCAACTTGCTTACCAGGTGCAAGGAGAAAACCAAAGTTATGAAGATGATACAAAGATAAGCAAGAAATATAAAACTAGTGGATTTTACAGTTCCTCATATTAGACTTGCCCTATACTCAGTCTACTGAGTTGTGAGATAGTAAATCCCATCTCACTAACTTGTGCCTTTAATGTTATAAAGATAGCAAAGAACCTTTGTAGAAGGTGCAGGGAGATTATTTCTAAGGTAAATGAGAGAAAAAGAGTTGAGTTGGGAGTAAGAGTTTGGAGTGAGCTGGAAAGAGCAAAGCTTCAATTTATTCAATAAGTCTACAATGTAAGGATGAATTGGGAACCTAAGCCTAGCATTGAGATGATAGGTGTTGACGACAACAAATCTTGGAGGAGGATAAGATGCGCGGTCATCAAATAAGGGTGCCATAATGCGACAACCCTTAAAGAATTGAAATGTCTGAACAATGCTCCTAAGCTCGTCAAGGTTGATGGTTGAAATGTGGTGATTAAACACTATGTGATCTGGAGACCTCTGGCTCCTAGTGACCTCCTGACCCTCAGTGGGGTCAGGATGAGCAGTGAACTTCTTAGCGACCTCGTCACTCCTAGAGGTCGCTTCATCTATAAAACACACCAATTCCTCACTTCGGGCTAGAAAATCAGAATCATTAGCATTTCCTACTTTATGACCATGACATCTATGAGTTGTAGACATCTATAAAGAAGATGGAACCGTCAGGTTGCTGCAAGCAAACCATACCTAAAAGCTAAAACTTCTATTTACTAGACAGGGAATTTCCTATGTAGTAGGTCGTACACGCCTTATATCATCACATCTAAGATCCAAACCATTGAAAATATAGAGAGCTTGACTAATGCACCCATCAAGTCACTAAACTTGGGAAATACGTAGAAAACTAGATTTGATAATCTATGACCCTAAACTACAGGCATCTTATCAAGCAGATCGCATGCCAACAACAAAAGGCACACAAACAAGCATACAACAGAATCAACCGGCACATAAAATTTCCTAGCAACTAACAAGCACGCACCATTGAACCTCCAAGCAACAAGATATCAGAAACCAACAGAGCAAGGAGTTAATGAAAAGCATAAGCTTAAAGTATGAGAAAACTTACTATATTAATGAAACAAGATGAGTTTCGAAAAGAGAATAATGAGCAGGACTAGACTCTGGTGACCCGAATCCAAAGATTGCCATTGCAAATTTGGTGAAGTAGAAAAGGGTAGAATAATGGCGACTGTTTGTGAACTTGAGAAGCAAGCAAGAAGCGGAAGCACCAGTTTTCAAAAGTGATAGGGAAAAAGGATTTTTCTCACCTTATATAGCTCTAATAGCCTCACCATTAGATCTAGAGATTGATCAAATGCCCTCGATCTAATGGTCCAATGAATAGCAAGGCTTAGTCATTGCCATATTGATAGCCATAGGAAAATGCGTGCATTAAATGCGGTAATGATGGTATGGGTTGGCGTAGATAAAATAATGGGACAAAAGTCTAAACGATGGCATGACAAATCACAGCTACTAACTTTTACCAGCAAACTATAGCACCCAATCTATAGATCACACTGAGAGCTGGGGGCTAATGTTATAGGTATTTTTAGAACCATACAAATAGGCAGGTAAAAGCTTAATGGACAAGCCCAATTGATAAGGGCCTAGCTCAATCAGGATTGTGGTTGCTGAAGCAAGGCATTAGGTTGTTAAATGTGAACTTAGACCACTAGTCAACAAAAGTCAAAGTAGCAATCTCATGTTGTTAAGGATAAGGTCTAGCCCGCAGCTCAAAGCATACTTTCCCGGCTATCAATTTAGAGAAATCTGTTCAATTGCCTATTTAATAGAAACCCATTATTGACCATTATGTAACCAGTTAATGATTTATTTCCATTATGGAATTACATTGTAACACCCTGACTATTATAAAGAGGGGTTAAAATCATTGTAAAAAAAGAAGGACTAACAAAATAGTGAGACTCAGCAAAAAAAATACTGAAAAATAAGATAATCATGGATGTAAGCATTGCACTCAGTTGAACCACGTTAAAAACTCTCGATGTTGTCTTGTTATTCCTCTCTTTTTCTCTATCTTATGATTTTACACTCTCCATTTATAGCTTGGGGTACTGGACTTTTAAGTTGATGAAATTCACATATCAACAATTTCTATACTAGAGTCTAGATAACAAAGTAAGTAGTCATTTCTCTTCTTCTTCTTCTTCCTTTTTTTTACCTTTCATTCCTAATACCCCCTAAGAAATTGAAGAAATTTATGGGACATACATAAGGTTTTTAGGTCAGAAATAAATCGGGAGAATACCTTGGCACTTTTGTGGACATGATGGCAAACCAAAAAGTGATATATCAAGATGTCATCCAAAAGATTGAGAAAAAGTTACAAGGATGGAAAGATAGAATACTTTCACAAGCTGCTAAACTAACTCACTATTAATCTATTTTGTAAAGTATCCTAACTTTTCATCCTGCAACGGCCTCTCTCCTAAGGAAATACACTCACTAGTGGGAAACCATTTGTTGTGATTTTTTTGTGGGGATTTACTGATAATAGATCAAACTTGCATCTCCTACTTAGGAACCAATCAACTGAACCAATAGATAAGGTAAACCTTGGACTTACCAGAATGGACTATTTTAATTAGGCCCTTTTAACAAAATAGTTTTGGAGAATTGTTCATAAGCCACATTCTCTGATGGCATCTATCATCAATGCTAAATATAGACCTATCAAAATAGGTTAACGGGTTTTACCAGGTTAACTCAACGGATAAAAACTGTATGTCGGGCCAGTCCCAGGTCGGATTACTTTTTTATCAGGTCGGATTACTACAGTATCAGTCCCAATCTCAGTCCCAAGTCGACATTTATTAGGCAATCCCAGACGGGTTTTATAACCTGTTACGTTTTAAATATTAATTTCACATCATTAATTAATTGAAATCAATTATTATTATTATTTCAAATATAATTTATTTGTTAAAATAGAAGAAAAAATGTTGCAATAGCATTAAAAAAAAATTTCTTTGAATAATTTATTTTTTAAAACTTATAAATTGTTCCTTTGATATAAAATATTAAAT
>JANHAO010005681.1:0-22313 GCA_026873985.1 Saraca asoca | reverse complement strand
AATCGTAATATTTTCAACAAAACTTATAATTTATGAATTACGTTTTGGCATTTGTTGTTATGTATGAGTTAGGCCACAACTTTCTTAATCTATCTCATTTTCACTCTTTAAAAATAAAAAATAGCATTTAATTAAACTAACAAATAAATTTTCAAGAGTGGTGAAATAGAAAAAAAAAGTTGGGGAATGATCACCATTTCATTAAAAAAGAAGGGAGGGATCCATAAAAGACATGGATAAATCTTAGAGACCGTGAGCATAGTCTGCCTTTTTATTTTTATTTTTTTTTCACTTTTAATGTATCTTCCATTGATTTTATTTACACTATTTCTTGTGTTTTATTTAGTGTATTGAAAATCAGATTAGATTTGATAGTCCAATTACTAATCATTGTACTTTTTAATTTAAGTTGATTTAAAAAATTATTTTAACGATTAAATCAATTTGAATTGATAAAAATTAAAAAAAAATCGATTAGAATTTTTTTTTTTTGAATTGGGTTGATCCAATAAAGTTATACGTAATAAAAAATTAATAAAAGAAAAAATTTAACACCTAATTAATTAAAAATTTATTATTTTTTTATTTTTTTATATATAACATGAACTCATATTTACTATCTAGATTAGTTATTATTTAATTTTTTAATAAATTTATATTTATGATATTATCTAATTCAACCATTAATTTAATCAATTATATCAATCAAATTATAAGCTGATAAATTTTTATTTATTATCTAATTTGATCGGTAAAACATTGATTTTACCTTTTGAAGATTTATTTAATAGATCCGAAGTTCCTCCCTTCAAATGAATTAATAACAAGGGTACATTCTAATTTACTTTATTAATAAAACATATACATAAAAAATTTATCATTTTGAAGCAACTTGTCTGTATAGTCTTAAGTGTGAAACAATGTTTTAAAAATTGAACTAGATAAGGAATTAAAAAATTTATTGGATCATGATTTGATTATTTGAATCAATTAAATTAATAGTCGAATTAGATGATGTAATAAATATAAATATATATAAATTTATTAAAAAATTAAATAATATATAATATATATTATAAATATGAGTTCATATTTTATATAAAAAATAAAAAATTTAAATAAACTAATAAATTTTCAATTAATTAAATATTGAATTTCTTTTTGATTGTTAATATTTGGTTATATATAAATTTATTAGATCAATTCAATGAAAAAGAAATTTAAAAATAAAAATATTAATCAATTTTTTAATTTTTATTTATCAATATCAATTCAGATCAATTCAAATTGATTTAATCATTAAAATAATTTTTTGAATTTATTTGATTACAAAAATATAACAGGTAACAATTAAACTAATGGAACCAATCCGAACCTTAAAATAATAATGATGTGAAGTTATCGTCCCACGATGAATTTACAACAATTGTTCAAAATGATTTAGTTGCAGACATTTAAAAGTTGAGGTATGTGATTATATGCACTTTTCAAAGCGCAGGATTTTCTGCACGTGCCCTTAACACAACTTTCAAACAACGCCAACATCAATATTCCATCAATATTTTAATAGTAATGTGAAATGCTTTTGCATAAATTTAAATGTTGCTACGATCCTTTAGTTTATATTGTCATTATGTGCACAAATGACTCAGCGACTATTAATAATTAACAAAATATCAGTGCCGATGGCTACTTCGAACTTAAGTTGTAGGAACTAACTTCCTTCCTTGCTTTCATGGGTGTTTAACACCTTTTTCTTATTTTAAAAAAATATATATTTAAAAAATTATTATTCATTTGATATAAATAAATTATGGTACTTATTTTATTATTATCTGTAAAATTGGATGAAAAAGAAATTTTATTATAAATTAATTTAATAGATTCAAATTTAATTTAATATATAATGGTTTCAAATACTTTTTATTCTTTAATTTATTTACTATGTAATGGATAGTTATTTGAATATTATGTGAAATAAAGAGAGAGGGACAAAAATGAGTTATTTTAACTACTGGTAAGTCAATTCAAATTAACACAATTATCCTCTTAATTGATTAATATTTAACACTTTGTATTGAATATTTTAAAAAGTTAAAAGTGGAACCCAAAACTCCTCAATCTCCTTTTTCTAGTAGTATAGATTGTAGCAAAAATTGAAAGAATTGGATATAAAACAACCACCCTAAGTTAAAAGGGTGTTGTCTACCTTTTTTAGTTTAATATTATGTAACTAGAATAATACATGTACGATATACATTTTAGTTATAAAGTATGGATATGAACTATTTAATAATTTATATATACTATGCTAAAAAAGCTAATAAAATTCACTTGCAATGCATGTTTGTAATAGTTATAAAATAATACAAAAAGTCACATCTCGAAATTCAAGGGACAATTGATATAAATCACCATGTGGTGATCCATGAACTAATGGACGTATCCTTATTAAAAATTCTTTATAGTTGTAAAACATAAATATAAATGTGGAAAATATGACTTTTAGTACATTTTATCTAAAACACATACTATACATAATTAATTTTATTAAAAATAATTTTTTATAAATAATTTTTGAAATCTAAATAATACATTTTATTGAAAATTTAATTCTATAACTGAAAATCTATTGTTTTACTAGATGGACACTAACCATCAAAGTATATCAAGGAAACCATGTACCTAACTTCAATCACATACATATTTGAATTAACTCCTATTCAAGATAGCTTCTATAAACATTAACCTAAAAAATATTAATGAATAAAGTGAGTATAACCAAATTTCTCAATGAGCAAAAATGTTGTCTCATCCCTGGTTGAAAACTTTTAGTTATACATATAAATATAAATTATGTAATAAACATATAGTATATATAGGAAAACTCGTATATAATAAATTTTCAAAAATTGTATTTGTAATCATCTTCAATTCCCTTATATCTTATTTACATGATTTTACAATCTATTTTAGTCTTATAGATATTACTGTTTTATCATAATCATAATTTACATCATGAAATTATCTTATAAAGGTCGTAACATACTATTGATTGTATAAAACCTGCAAACAAATTATACTGACATTGGTAATTATTGGGACTTTAGCCAAATGTCATGTCCTTTGATAGGACCCATAAGTTGCTTCTTAGGTTAAATTGCCTTAGGTCTTGTAAATTCACACATACAAGGTTCCAAAATAAAGTTATAACTGATATGTTAGACTTATCCAAATCAGATTTTTTTTCAAATCATAATTATTACCCAATTAATTTAATGTGTAAAATTGTCAAAACCATAACAAAGAAATCAGTTTCATTCCTTGTTAAGACGATAACAATCAATAATCATTACAGCTGCTAATTGTCATATTGCAACTAGAACTAGAAGATTTACCTTATTTATTCACCGTGTTTACTTTGACAGTATAACATGTCATTTTATCTTGTGTATTCATCACGGGGCACTTTGAGAAGAACCCAAAGAAGATTTATGTGTGTGGATCATCAAGCTATTGGGATTATATTTTCTTGGACCAAATTTCATTATCAATCATTTGGAAGTTGCTAAAGTAAATTGGTTATATAGAGTACAAGGAATGTTACTTCCTCATTCCCAATAGAAACTTGGATTAGGGGTTAAAAACATTAGCAACAGATGTTAATTGTTTTGAATTAATTGAAGTAGTTAATGGACATGATGAGATTGAGCATAATGTTAGCTAACCTAATGTAGTGCAAGAACTTGATGACACTGATGTTATTGGAGTTAAGAGAAAAGAGTGTGATAAATGGGATAAGTAAAGGTGTAATAATACTGTTGGTGTGGCTATTAAGGTGGAAGTGGAAGAAGACATTTCTAGACTTGTGATGGTATGGATTGGGAAGATGTGGAAATTAAACATATGGAAGGTCTATCTATTTTATAGTGAGGTATACCAACTTCACATGGTGGTGAACCAACTTCTTAGGGAAGAGGTAATGAGATTCAAAGGATTGTAGTCGATTATGTTAGTAGCGAGTAAATATGGGAAGTAGATACAGAGAGTGAGTACTCATCAGATTATGACAGTGTAAAGGATGAGCTTTGTAAGATGATTTGGGTAGACACCTCAAATGATGAAGAAACACTTGACAAGTACACAAAAGCAATATCAAAAAAGTGTACTAGCAAGAATTGTTGGGAAAAAAAAAGAAGCTAGATAAGAGCTAGGTTGATAACACACAAGCTTCTATTATGTTACCTAAAGTTAGTCAAGTGGAGGAAGTAGACCTTGATCAAGATGCAAAATATGCTTATAAGTTTGAGGATATTTATAACTTAGATGAATCATTTGAAAATGAGAATGGTGAGGTAAGGCCAAAGAAGCAAAAGCAAAAAACATGGCCACAACCCAATGATCAAGTCACCTATGATAATGTGAAGTTTGAGGTAGATCAAGTGTTTCCTAATCTTGATGTATTTAAGAATGCCATTAGGACTATGTTGTGCTTAAGGGAAAATTATCGTACTTGGAGAAGAATGACAAGCAGAAGTATATAGCAAAGTGTTTACTACCTTGTCCATTTATAATTTTGTGCTCAGGGGTTGTAAATATATAACCTTACCAAGTAAAGACTTGCAAAACTAAATACACTTATTGCAGGACTACAAGGGTTAAGTAGGCTAGTTCTAAGTGGCTATCTAAGAAATTGGTGGCATTTTTAAGGATAAATTGTAATCTTATAGCTGATGACATATTGAACTATTGTAGGGTGACTTACACTTTGATTCTATCAAATGCTAATGCTCATAGAACATAGAAAAAGGCTAGAGTTATCATGAAGGGAGATGAAAGTGACCAATACTCTAAAACATGGAATTAATTTGAAGAGCTAAGGACATCAAATAGAGGCACAACTCAGTAACCTGGATTTGAAAGGGCATGTCTAGAATTGCCTCTAAATTTGATAGACTTTGCATATGCCTAGATGCTCTCAAGCATGGATTTGTAGCTAATTGTAGGCTCATGATTGTGCTTGACCAATCTCATTTGAAAGAATTCTATAAAGGCACCATACTATATGCAATTGGTCAAGATAGCAACTTTAGGTATTTTGCCATTGTTATAACAATTGTTGACTAAGAGATAAAGGAGAGATGAAGGCGGTTTCTTGTTAGACTAATGGAAGATCAAAATGTATTGATAGATAAAAGATTTAGTTTTACAAGTGATCAACAAAAGGTAATGAACTGTTTAATTCTATAATTTTTTTTCTTATTAAACTATTTCCAAACTCTAAGCGGAGAAATTTTGCATATCACATTTATACAAACTATGCCAAACAATTTAAAGGAAGAGAGTTAAGAGACCATATGATGGGTTCTTCAAAGGCAAGTACAATAATGGATTTCAATGTTAAAATGCAAAAGTTAAGGGATTTCAATGATTCTTGGATAAGCAGTCAGAGAGAAGAGCACATTGAATTGAAGTTTTTCCATTAGATTTCTTCTTTTTCACATAATTCGCTTGTTTATGCTCAGGGCAATTATTAAATTTTTGATTTTGAGTAGTTAATTCAAAAAACCTCCTACATTTACTATTAATAGATTAGATTAATCTCCTATCTCTGTGGTTCGATCTAGACTTATCTTTTACTATAAGCTAAGGTAGTTCAACTTCTTATTTTTGCTAGTCTCGACACCCATCAAATAATACATGTACAAGTTTTCTAATTGGTTCACTAAGTGGTGATATATTTTTGAACCAATCCTAATAATTTTTCTAAAGAAAGTGAAAAAAGGATACTATTTTTTTTAGCATGTTTTGATAATCTCAACTTTAGAGATTTTTTGAACCTTTTCCAATTTAATTCAAAAATTTATCTTCCGTGAATTTATTCTTGTGAATACCAATATTCAAAAGAGAATTCACATCCAAATCTGCCAATATTGCAATGTTCAAGATTAGTTAAATGGTAGACCACATACAATTCAACCAAGGCTTACAAGCATAAGATCTAAAATTTTAGCTTGAAGAAAATCTGCATCTTCACAAAACTACAAATGTTGGAAAGAGTCAGTTCTTCCAAAATAAATCACAAATTATTGTGAAATTATCTATTGTTTCTAGTAAACAAGAATATATCAATGAATTATAAAATATTCTGCAACAAATCAAAGATTCAAAAGAAGTCTCTAACTCTTCTTGTGATTTTGAGGAAAATTAAAGACCACACTCAGTGAAATGAAGATGACTTCTTTGATATCAACCTTAGAGATAATTAAAGCAATCTCTTTCACAAATTAATTTTCCAAACTGCAACATTATTGGTAAAAAAAGACCCATAAATTTGTTGGTCAAAAGAAATCTCAAAATAGTATTCCATGGTCTATTTTTTAGTGAAAAAGAAAGAGAAATAACAAAAAGTTAACTAGAACTTATCAGAGTAGAGATATTGGGAAAGACATAAGTTTTCTTTATGACAAATAGGTTTAAATTGCCTTTCATCCCCCCCCCAAACACGTGCTAATGAAAAAGTATACTTTTTTGATTGATCTTGTCATAAAATAATTTTTTCTACCCATTGTTCAATATATTTATCATAGAAATTATACGTACAAAATTTTATATTGATTCAAAGTTAATTAGTATCCCATCAATAAGCTTTAAAATTGATGTAAAATATGCCTTTATAATATAGGTAAATTTCAACTATTGTCACTTCCTAATTTTAGGCATATAACCAACGCAGGAAGTCACTTAAGGGTAACTCTCCCAAGCCTGAACCATATACATGGACTCTAGGTTACTAAACTTTCTCATGTATAGTGTGAAGTGACAATCACCAAGTCCTAAAATAAATAAATAAAACAAAATTGTAAAATGACAAAATATATAATTTATACCAAAATCATTCTTTTATAAATTTATAAGAAATTAAGCAGATATTTTTCTATTTTTTAGACATTAGGCCATAAACCAAAACAATAGTGGAATGCCTTGCCCAAAACTTGTATATACAATAGACATGACACAATAACAAAACATAACATCTATACACAAACATATGAAAACACATCCTCAATCATTTGCCAAAATATCATCCAAAACATTGCCTTCATTCTTTAGCATTGTAACTCATCCAGTCAATTAATTGGTAAGTCTTACAATTTGATGGGTCAAGGTGATAGTAGTCTATAACTTTGAAATATATTGTTAAAAAATGATGTGAGTTTTATTAAAACTTAAAGAGTAAATAATTTATCAAAAATCTATTGTCAGTTAAAAAAAAATACATGTATTGAAGCAAAATTCAACATAGTCTCAAATATAAAACAACGTGCAATTTAAATTCTAACATTAATAATACTAAAAATTGATTTCCAATAATTTGTCTAGTTCAAAAGTATAATCCATACAATTGAAGCAATAACTTTCAATAGAAATAAAAAATATTGCAACTTAAATCTATCATAGCAAATGAGGTTAGAAAATCATTTGAAGGTCACATTTACATACACTAAAATTTTTTAATATATATAAAATAAGAAATATAAACTTATAAGTTCAAGTATACTTATGATAGGTGAAAAATACATAAAAAGACTTCAAAGACACACATGTTGCATAGAAAAATACATAATTTTAATATAGAGTTTGGATCCAATGATGAGTTCTTATAGATGACCTTACCTAACAATATTCAATCATATTTAATCATCATCATTCACCTTATTCCTCCACCAATTCAATCTCCCCTTTTGCCTCTATCAATTTCATTTCTCATGTCAATGGCAATATATGGCAGTGAGTGATAATCAACAGTGGTAAATGATAGTCGATAGTAGTTAACAGCGGCAAGTAGTGGAGGATGGTAGTTAATGGTGATAATGGTGATGGGTGGTCATTAATGACAAAAATAGTGGTAGATAGTGGTTAATAGTAGAAAATGGTGATGGATGGTCCTTAATGATGGCAAGTGGTGCAAGCCTCACAAAGTGAGAGAAGGAAAGACATGGTTATTTTTTGTTTCTGGTAGATAATGTAAAGGAAAGAGTTTTAAATAAAGGAATTAATTAAAGTTAAGTAACGATAACAGATTATCAAACACCTAACAAAGGAATAAATTTTTTGATTTTATAACAAATCCCTTAAAATTTTCTTTATATCTATTTATTTATTAAAAGCTCAAAGGAATGAGTGGATCAATTGACCCTAAACAATCCAACATATATATATATATATATATATTTGAGAGCTCAAAAGAGTGACTAGATTAATTGATACCAAACAATCTAACATAGCTCTACCCCTGAGTGTGACTAATAAGAAAAGAAAGAAAATAGCTTTAATTGATCTCAATATTCTATTATATTTTAGAGAATTAAAGTGGCTTTATATAAAATTTGTTACCAAGTAGAAATTATTTAAGATTTTCTATTCTTAAAATATTAAATAAATAAATTTTAACCCAATAATGGATGACTTTTCTTTTCTCCTTTAGCAATGAACTTTTTCTGGAAAGCATTGGATTGTCTTGCTTAGCTTGTTTAATAGAAAAGTAAAAGTTATACTTGGATGCATTCTGGAAAAAAACATATTTTTATAATTTTATATAAAAATTAAAAATTTATACAATGTAGTTGTAATTTTTCTATATATTTTGTTTCCTTTAAAATCACGCAAAATAATATCTTTTATAAAAGAAATTATAAAATTTCATATATAGTATTATAATTTTTTAAAAAGATATAAAAATCTTCCACATATAAAAAAATTACTCAAAATTAGTAATAGTTCTCAGTTGGTGATGGAAAGTAATTTTTTTTTTTGTCTTTATAAGTAAGATTTGTTTTCGGTGTGCTAAGTTTAAATTAAGTGTCAAGCCTTATATAAGTGTTTGAATTCATTTGTATTGATTATTGTAATTTATTAGTGAAAAAATATTGTTAAATATTCATATAAAAGTCATTTTTATTATAAATTTTGAAACATAAAATCAGCTTTTCTAAATTTAACATTTGGAAATTCATTTTTTTTAAAAAAAAAAAATCAATCCCAAATACACCTACAACTTTCAAAATGTGTTTAGTAGGTTTCCAAAATAAATTTTGAGCCCCTAATTTTAGTTCCAAACATACAATATTGATTCTAAGATAAATTCTATTTACCTCCCTTGAAATTTAGTTTATTAATTACACTTCCATCTTGCTATTTTAAAAAGCATACATTTGTCTTTCTTATTTTTTAGCAATAGAGGATCACTACAAAAAAACACGTGATTTCTGATGGAAAAATTGTCAGAAATTATGAAAAATCTACTGGAAATATCAATTTCTAATGAATTTTTCATGGAAAATGATCATCGAAAAATTTTTTCTATCAAAAAAATCTATTCAAAATTTATTTCTAGCAGATTTTGAGGGGACAATTTTTTATAATTTTTTTATCTCTTTTATTTATTGGAATAACCATTTTTTGATGGAATTTTAAATGGATTTTCTCTTTTTTCATATCGAGCAAATTTTTTTAAAATTCATACCCGTTCTCTGATGGATTTTAATGTACGATGGATTTTCGATAGATTTTTTTAAATAATTCCAACAGATTTTCATTGGAAATGATGTGATTTTATGTAATGGATGTGACTATATATTTAAAATATAGGAATAAGAGACGTAAGTATATATTTTTTAAAATAAAAGAATATATAATTGAAATTAAACTAAACCTAAAGGAAAGTTAGAGTATTTTGTCCTTGACTTTAAAGCTTGCATGTGGAGCTCCATCTTGATCTATAGTTAATGTAGATGATCCAAATTGAATTCTCTAGCCAATCTCAAGTTTTTTGTCCATGACTAAAATAATCATTTCTTTTCAAATATGAAGTTAAGCTTTATCTTATTTTAGCTATGTAACACCTCAAAAATGTCCTAGATTAATTAGGATAGTGTAATGGGTTGAATAAGTAATTAGTTTAGGCTTAAAAGATGTTTCAGACCGAATAAGACTGATTAACAGCTCCTTGGAAATTGGTTGACCAACCTTAAAAGACTGGTCAGATAGTTTGTATTTGATAGTATTTGATTTAAGCAATCCTAAAACAAAAAATACAACTCTAATTTCGACCAAATGAGTGTATGCTTACGAGTGAGAAAGACATAACTGAAGGTTTTTTTTTTTAATTGGGGTTTGAATATATAGCAAATTATTCAACTTAGAATTGGATTTGCTACAAGGTCTTTGATTGTGGGTTCACTATGCTCCTATTTTTGAGTAGGGGTTTATTTATATTTGACTTTAGGGTGAACACTCTCTTCATAAATGAATGAAGATTTCTACCTTTTGCCAGACCCTTTTCAATAGAAAGAAAATTATATATTCTAGTACTATTTCAAATAGATCACAAAGTGTATTTTTTGAATGTGAACTACTGTATAGTAAGTAGGATTGTGTTTTGAATATGATGTACATGTTATATGTATAGAAGCATGAGATATATATATGTATGATGTGTAATCCTGATTGAGATTTTTGAATGCATAATAAGGTCATTAATTTGGATGTTATAAAATAAATGTCGTATGTGATGTATGAAGGGCAGTAGAAAGAAATTTTAAATGAAAGCATGTTAGGATGTGGGATAGAACTTATGTACTAGCATGGAAGTTGGATTATGATATAAATTTGTGCATGATCTAACTAGAGATGACCATAGGATTGTTTATGTAATTTGATGATTTCATGGTTGTAATTGCAAACTAGTCAAATGCAAATAAAAAATTTCAAAGAAATTATGATCTAAAAAGTGAAAAATATAAAGAAAAAGGATTAGAAAAACTGGGAAGAGTCTACCTCCTTGGATAGAAATTTGAAATAATTTATATCTTA
Source organism: Saraca asoca (assembly GCA_026873985.1). Lineage (NCBI taxonomy): Eukaryota > Viridiplantae > Streptophyta > Magnoliopsida > Fabales > Fabaceae > Saraca > Saraca asoca. The sequence continues at coordinate 11,438 of JANHAO010005681.1, read as the reverse complement.
ATCCTATAAATAAAGGTAAAATCTTCAAAATTGAAAGGTAGAGAATAAAAGATGTACTCATTCAATAAGTTGTTGAAAAGTAAGTAAAAAAGCTTCTAACCTTTGGGCATATAAAACCAAAGTAACCTTAATGACATTAAATGACTTTTGACAGACCTTTAAACTATTTTTAATAACTTAAACCCCCTAATTTCAAGATTAGAACCTTCAAGACTCCATTTGCTAACTAAATACAAATAATGGTGACTCTTAAAGCATTCTTAATCACTAAGATAATGGATTTTAATTAATCTTTTTTTTAATCTCTACTAATTCACTTCTAACTAGCATAACTTATCTTTGTCAAGTTAAAGGCTTGGTATCTCTTGAAGAGTTTTAGGCTTTGATGTTGAAAATCTGTAGCAATCATCCAAGTACTTTTCAAGATAGGCTTCTTGGTAAGAAATTTCTTATATATTCCATGCCTTGTAGTAACAATCTATTTATCTATCTCCAATAATCTCAATTTCTTTTGACAATTGGGGAAGTCTTAGAATTGCCTAAGACATTTCAGCACCTTATATGGTGTTGTTTTCTTGGAATAAAGTTTATAAAATCAATAGTTTGAAAATTGTTTAGACCTTAGCCTAATCATAACTTGGTCTCTATCCCAAAACTTAGCATATTTTTTATGCATATTTGAACTAGTTTTTTTTTTTATTGCTAATTGCTTATATCAATCTTCTTTTGAATTTCTTCGTGAAGTTAATGAATGTGTTTAGTAAACTCTTTTCTTTCTAGGCTTGTTCTTATGTCAATAAGTAGGAGAACAAGACTAATAAGTTGTCGTGGCTTCAATTCTGTCATTGTCTTAAATGGGGAATAGCCTATGATTCTATTAATAGAATTATTAGAAGCAAATTCTGCAACAAGTAGAATCAGGTCCCATGATTAGATATTATCTTTCACTAGGCATCTCAATAAATTACTCAAACTCCTGTTAACTACTTTAGTTTGGCTATCTATTTATGGATGGTAGGCATTGAAAAATTTCAACTTAGTTTCCATTAGTGTCCATAATGGATTTCAAAAATAAAACAAAAACTTAACATCATGATCAGAAACTATAGCCTTTGAAAGACAATGTAGCCTCACCACTTTACTAAAGAAAATTTCAGCAATTTTAGATGCATCTGATGTCTTCTTACAAGGAATGTAGTGACCAATTTGGAAAATATATTTGCAAAAACAAAACCTGAGTCAAATCCTCATCAAGTTTTTTAGGAGTTCTAAAATAAAATCCATAAAGTTGTCCCAAGGAGCATTAGGAGCTGGCAATGGTTTATGCAATCCAAAGTTTTGCTTCTTCCCCTTAGAAATTTAACAAACATGACATTAGGGTATAATCTTTTCCACATCCCTCCTTAATCGTGGCTAATAAAATCGATCTTTCACCAAACTAACAATTTTTTCTCTTCCAAAATGTCAAATCCTCCTATATGTAACTCCCACACAACAAACTCATGAATTGAAGGGTTTAGCAAATATAATCTATTAGCCTAGTGGTTATACATTCTATTTTGATGTTGACAATCAACAAAAATTTGAGATTGATAGCATAAGTTATCTTAGCCTATACATTTTGTTTCAAATACAAATATTTCAATTTCAATTTGTTATCTAACTATTTACTTTGATGTTTTGTTGTTATTTGTCTTACAGGATTATTCATCAAAGTTTGTTATTAAAAAGATCAAATTTAGAATTAGGATTTATTTTATTTTTTAGATCTTTTGTAAATGAATCTTAAAGTAATTTTGATTTAGATATTTTCTTTTAAAATAATGAAGAAGAAAAATATAAATTGAGCACTAGAAGAATCTTTCAAAATAAGATTTTATAAAAATGATTTTTCACCACCTGAATCGATTACTTAATTGATTCACAAGTTAAAAGTTTTCAAAAATGATTTTTTCTAAAAGTTAGGATTTTGATCTGAATTGATTCACCAATTGATTCATCAATCGATTCACAAACTGATTTTAAAATTCTTCGAATTGATTCCCAAATCGATTCATTAATGAAAAATAGTTGTAACCACTCTGAATTGATTCCAGAATCTATTTACCAATTGAAAGTTAGTTATTTTGTTAAAGTTGGTCACAGTAGTGATAAATATCCTAACTACTTTTCAATTTCATAATAGTTTACACTTTTTCTATCTTTTTCAAGTGTGAAATTCTCTGAGAAGATTATGCTTCACAAAATTATCGTCTTCTTCAATTTCTTTTGCAAATCCAAAAGCTTCTGAATCAAAGATACTATAGATTCATCTTAAATAGTTTGAGAATTATCTCTTAAACAAAACTGGTATTGCATCACTTACCTTTATCTTTCTATTAATTTCTAGGTATTTAGAAATCTATGTTTAGGTCTGTAAGAGCCCATTAATTTCTTGTATTTTAGATTAGGTTTGGAAGAGCCTATAGAAATTCTTCTAGGTTGTCAGGATCCTTATGATTCTTGTGTTATAAATTGAACTGGAAATTTAAGAGCCTAATAATCTTAATGTTTTTCTTTTGATTCAAGAGGTAATCTGGTTAAGGATTATCCAAGTGGAGTAGACTTCACCTGTGATTTCAATTGAAGATGAACCACTTTAAAAATTATGGTCTTGATTACTTTTTATTTTATTCTTTTACATTTCATTACTGCACAACATCTATTGAACATATTGATTTCTTGTTTAGACAATTAATCATTTAGTTTCAAATAAATCAATTTGTTGTATTAACCTTTCAAAAATAAATTTTAGTTAAGGAGTATAACATTCCTCTAAAGGAATAAGGGAAAGATCCCAAGATTAGTTTTCAATTTTCAAACTTTGATTGTAAGAGCTGACATAATTAATTCCCATAGAAGAGGTAACTATCCTTCAAACTATAATTAGGATGCTTACCAGTCTGATTAACTTCCAAATTTTCATAAATAGATAAAAAAAATGCATCTCTAGCATACTTTTTCTTTAATTTTTTACAAATAGCCATATTCACCAAAAAATAGTCAACCACATTGCTATCCTATTAAGAGCATCATTAGCTTTGTTTTTAGCTCCAAAATAGTGCTATATTTTAGAATGTTTGACAACTTACACAATAGCATAAAATTCTAGACCATAGTTAAGTAAGTTCTCTTTGCATCGATCAATTTTTCACTATAGAAAGCAATAACATGCCTTTCTTGATTGAGAACAACTCCAATTCCCAAATGAGATGCATTGTAAGATAACTTAAATACTTTTTCAAAATCTAAAAATTTGAGAACTAATATTGAGACCATATTCTTCTTGACCTCTTTAAAAGCATTTTCTATAGTTTGGGACCATACAGAGATATCACTTTTAAGATAATTAGTAATGGGTGCCACAATGGAGTTGAGATTATGCATAAAATGCATATAAAAGCTAGCCAATGAAAACTTATAACCTCACTTAGGATAGTTGACACAGGGCAATTAAGTATATCTTCCACCTTCTCTTGATCAGCTTTAATACCTCTTGAAAATGTAAAAAAACCTAAGAAGTTCACTTGATTACTTAAGAACTCACACTTTTTTAGATTAATGAAAAGTTTTTCTAACCTTAAAGTCTCCATAACCTATCTTAAGTGAAGTAAGTGCTCTTCTTTTGTTACAATTACAAATCAATATATCATTAAAATAAACAACAAAAAACTTTCCAACATAGGATTGTAAAATATGATTCATTACCCACATAAAGGTACTAGGAGCATTAGTAAGCCTAAAAAGTATCATCAACCATAAAGTCCATCCTTCGTCTTGAACATCATCTTCCATTTATCCCCCAAACAAGTTTTTATTTGATGGAAGCCACTTTTGAAATCAATGTCTAAAAACATCTTTGTCTCTATCATCATATGAAGCATGTTATCAAGTCTTGGTATAAGAAACTAATATTTGATGATTATCTTGTTAATTGTTTGGCTATCAAAACACATCCTTAACTCCTATCTTTTTTAAGGTTGATAATGTTTTGATAGTGCATAGGCTAAGGCTTTCTTTAATTAAACTTTTAGACAAACGTTCTTGAATTTGTCTCCTAAGCTCTTGATGTTTAGTTGGGCTCATCTTATCAACTAGTAGGTTTGGAAGTCGCACACTAGGAATAAAGTCAATTGTATGCTGGATATTCTTAATAGGTGGAAGACCTGTTGGCTATTCTTTTGAAATGAGATCCTTAAAATCTGATAATATTTGTTACACATAAGATTTTAGATATTGGAAATGGAAAGCATCTTTCTCCAGTGTAAACAATACTACATTCCTTATTACTTTCTTCTTCAAATTTCTTTGAAGACAATGTGGTAACAAATTTTTATGTAGGCTGCTTGTATATGTCTTTTTCCTCTTCATAGGTAATGACTTGATTTTCTTTCTGTCATAATTAAAGACATAGGTATTTGTTTCACCATCATGTAGCACTTTCTTGTCATATTGCCAAGGTTTCCCTAATAAAATGTGTGCAACCCTCATTAGAACATCACACCAAAGCATCTCTTTATAATGATCACCAATTGAAAATGACACCAAATTTTGTTTAGTGACTGGAATAGGTGGGTCATTGATCCAAGCAATCTTGTAAGGTTCTAGATGTTCTTGACATTTCAACTTCACTTTATCCATAAAAGCTTTTGAAATAACATTAGCAAGACTTCTTTCATCAATGACAGGCTTGATCATTTGATCTCCACATATAACATTCATTGGTAGGAATGACTGGTCCTAGACCATTGGTCTTTTGTAAATTTTTTTGGTGCAACAAGAATGTTTTGCATTATCATTGTTACTTGTTCAATGCTTTCAACTCTTCAATATCTTGTTCTTCAAGTGTTGTTTCTTTCACATCTTGCTCATCCTTAGCAACCTCTTCACCTTCACAAAAATTCAGATTTTTAGTAGGACATATGGAAGCAAAATTGCCTTTTTCTTCACAATTAAAGCACTCATTATAATGTCCTTGCTTGTTGGACCCTTAAGTTGTAGATTTTCTTTTGAAATTAGGATTAGATGGTATGAATTTAGAAATAATTGCTTTGTTAGTTACTGTATAAATGGTTGAACCAGCTTTCCTAGTTAAAATTCTCTTGACAGCAATCCAAAATGTTTTGTTTGTCATAACTTTAATGTTATCAAATTAGTTGACAATTGTCATATTGTCTTGAATTTATCTATGAAGCCCAATTTGTAACGTGCAAGACATTGATGATCTTCTTCATCAATTTGACATTGCATAGTCAAATTCTTGAACTTCTCTATGCACTCCTTTATTATCATGGAACCTTGCTTCAATTGTAGCAATTCCTTATACATTGAATCCTCATAATCAAGAAGAAGATATTTCTCCTACAACTCAAGTTCCATTTCCTCCTAATGGACAATAGGGTGCTGCCCAAGTTTGTACATATGCTTTTCAATGCTACGCTACCACATTCTTGCTTGCCCCTTTAACTTCTATTAGGAAAAATAGATCAAAAGCATCAACTATGCATAATAGAATTTTAAAATTTTGCCAAACTTAGGTCATATTGTTTACAAATTAATTCATTAAAGCATTGTACAATTCAAATAACTATAAAGTAATGATTTGAATTATACATTCTTAAGAGTTATTCTTAGCATCCCTAGTCCTAAAATCTGAATTTGATTTCTAAATAATTCCATGAACAAGCTGTATGATCAAAGTTCTTTGGATTGTCTTCAAGCAACTTTCTTAAGTTTGATCTCTAATAGTAACGATGATTCATATGAACTAATTTGATTTAAAAGCCTCTACTAACATTCATGCATTAGGTAGAGTAGGAAAATCAACCATTTAGCTTAAGGGGTGCTAGCTTTCTAAGGAATCATGAATTCACTTGACCAGGATTGGTGTTTAAATGCAAATAGGAAATGAGAAGAATTATCACACTAAGAGAGTATTATTGGGTGCATAACATATGTACTTGGTGTATTGTATCATCTCACCTTGTGTGTGGGAGGTTTGACATCTTACTTCTTTAAATAAAAGATATTGGAGCACAAACAAGAGTGGGGAACAAGTAAGAATGGTACACGACCTAAGATTTCACCTTTGCTTATGTCGTCTACTTCACAAAGTGGATGGGCTGCATGGCTAGGGTTAATACTTTAGGCTTGTATGTTGTCCCCTTTAGTCCAAAAAGTTCATACTCCTTTATAAGTCCAAACTTATTGGCCTTCATGCACCTTTTTTGTGTTCAATAAGCCTAAACTATGATCTCCTAAGCTAAGTGATTGATTGATTAAAATATCTTTTTAAGTAAGGAATCATTCCTCCACTGATGATATATTCTAAAGTTAATATAAATGTTCTTATAACATTCATATATCAGCATTGAAAACTTGCTTATATTTAATAATTGTTATCTCTATTAAAATTATTAAATCATTGATTAATTAATACTTCTAATCACATTAAAATATTTAATTAATCATTTCAAATTTTCAAGATATTCACTAATTCAACCCTTGAATTCAAAATTTTTTGCATTATAACTTTTCCTATGACTTTGGATAAAAGAGATTCTATTGGGTGTGACTTATTAAGCTTCAATGCATGTTCAAAATGAATTTATTTACAAGCTTCTATAAGATTAATTGAATAAAAAATCTTTTTAATTCAAACACAATTTTTCTAAATTGTTCAAATAAACTTATAGATCATAATCCGCTTCTAGCAAAGCATTATGACTATCCAAATGCCAATAATAGATTTGTGAAATCAGAACCTTTCATGATAAGGCATTAGTTTTTAATTGATCTTCATATCTAGATATTCAAATTAAACTTAGGGTATGATTTAAGTGTCAACCCTAATTTGAATATCCAATTATAAGTGCATGGTTGACTATGTGTCATCTCATAATTGATTATATGTAAAACTCTTTATATGTATAAATCAGTAGATAGGTACATGATTTTAATCATAAGACAACTACTAAACATCTTTTAATTATCTTTCTTTTTACTAAGGAGGATGAATTTTTTCTTGATTAATTACTACCTTCATATATTTTACGATGCACCCAACAATTACTTGTGCTTACTCTTTAAGAGTGCAAGTTTGGAATAATATGAAAGTGCACAACTCCATACATAAGATATTATGTTGAACTTAAGTCTAACGATCACTTACACCACCTTTCATATGACAAATCCATTGGCACATAATAATATTTCATATGGTTTCTCATAACAAGTCAATCTAGTTATATGTTCTATAATATATACCTATATGTCTTGTTTAGATATCAATATATGAGATCACTATATTTTTCTAGAAGAATGTGAGATGACATATATTGGTCTACTCATGAATTATTGATATCCTATTTTCTCAATAATTCAACAACCAAGGATATTTAGAAATACAATTATATGTACAAATTATCTCATAATTATAATGTCAATTATAATTAATTTATACACAATTATATTTCAAGGATTTTATCCAATATAGCATACACACTCACACACACACATAATATATTAAAACTAAATTGATAAAGATGTTAAAACATTATGCATATTAAATATGCTAAGAAATGTAATTTCTAGACCATTACAACTGGTTGTCTCTAGGGCATCTTTACTAAAAATTTCCCGCTTGGCCTTAAGCTAATCACCCTTGTATTTAATCTCAATTTTTTCTAAATGGCAATTAAGCTTTTGTTGGGATAGAGGCTTAGTAAGGGGATCAACTACATTATCATTTATAGGAATTCATTTTATTCTTATTTTATTGTGCCTTATGATCTCTTTGTTCAAATGGCAATGCATCATGACATGTTCGATTATTTGATGAGACATTGGTTCCTTAGCTTGTGCTATGGCTCCATTGTTATCATAATAGATTTCTATTGGATTAATAATGTTAGGAACAACTCTTAGTTTAGTGATGAACTCTTTATCCAAATAGGTTCCTTTGTTGCTTCAAAAGCAACAAAGGATTCAGGTTTGGTTGTAGAATCTACTGTGGTATCTTACTTGAAACTTTTCCAACATATCGCACCTTTATTAAGAGTGAGTACTAATTTTGACTGCAATTTGTAATCATCCTAATCTGACTAAAAACTTACATTTGTGTGTAACCTCTGATTCTCAAATCAAAGTCTCCTCCAAATATCAAGAACACATCCTTTATTCTTCTTAAGCACTTAAGGTCGATTTTGACTATAATCTAGTGACTTTCATTTAGATTGATCTGATATTTGCAAGAGAAACTTAGTGCATAGGAGACATTTGGCCACATATATAACATAGTATACATGATTGATCCTATTGCCAATGCATAGGGAATTTCATTCATGTGTTTTCTTTCATCTTTAGTCTTATGACATTGAGATGATTAATAGGCTATAAGGAACAACCTTGCTCTAATGCTAAAATTGATGCAGATTAGAAGTTTCAAAGAAATTTTGATATAAGGAATGGGAATATTAGACAAAAAGGGATTAGAAAAAATGAGAGGAGTCCATCTCCTTGGATAGAAATATGAAATACTTTAAATTTTGATCCTAGGAACAAGGATAACAACCTTCAAAATTGAAAGGTGGAGAATAAAATTGTAATAAATCAATAAATTTTTGAAAGGAGCTTCTATTTATAACCCATTAGGCATCTAAAACCAAAGGGACCCTTAATGACTTGTTAAATGACTTTTGATTTCCTTTAGACTACTTTTAATGACTCAAACCCCTAATTACAATATTAAAACCTTCAAGACTCAATTAACTGACTATATACAAATAATTATGACTTTTAGAGGTTGAGACTAATTAGGTGTACCTAGTAGAGGACTTATGATATGAGGAGTTTGGAAAGATGATGTATATGAGAGATCTGTAAATTTATGCTATGTTTTTATGATGTGATTTAGGACCATATAATCTTTTTATGGTATGATGTTGGAGCCATGCAATTTCAATATCACCACCTTAAAAGAGTTAGTGTGTGATCATGCATGTATGAATAAGTGCACATGCTATGATATATATGTATACATATGATATGACATGCAATGTATGTATGAAAATGCTTTGAAAGAAGCATGAATGAAATGCTCTGGGTGGCTATGCATGAATGCCATGAACAAATATGTGACATGCTTGGAGAGGTGTCTCAACCCTATGGTTTTTTTAGCCATATCGTGTAGTGCATGATGCCAACTTTTGATCAATATGCAAGCCTTTTAATAAACTCATTCTACACTTGGATAGATAATGGAACAAAATAAATTTTAATCACCTATACAATGAATCCTATGCGTAATATGTTTGTAGACAGCATGAAAGTGTAGTCAAAGTATCTGTGTATACCGCAACTCAAAGAATGTCCCACATAAGTAGCCTCTAATGTACATTGAAAAAGGATTTTTTTTTTTAATAGGGAGAGTGACAACTCCATTTTATCGATTTATTCCTCGTTATATAGTTTTGAATGTGTAGGGGAGTTTCTAAGTTATCACATTCTGATCCTTAGCCCTTGTCATAGTGCCCACTTGGGTCACCAAACACATCTCTAAAGAATGTTCTAAGCCAAAGTTCTTGTGGTAGAAGTAGACATATTTTTTTTTAAGTTGACATATGGGTTTTTCCTATAGCTTATAAGGGAATCTATGTGCCATCTTATATGAATACGAAGATAACAATACAAGATTGCAGTTATGTGCTTTTCTACTTGCATTAGACAAACGATTTATGCTAAAAAAATATAAACGAATCCTAAACTAGAAAAATATGGAAAAATAAAACACAAGGGCATTTGCCCCAAATTCATACGAAAGGATCCCCTTTTTATACTTAATTTTTACTTAAAATTGCATCTAAAATCTAGCATATTTTCTTACCAAATTGGTTCATAAGGTCATCTTGTGACAATGGACTATGTATAAGTTAGTTATGTTGGTAAGCATGATTAAGATAAATAAGCTAGGTTATCAAGTGAGAAAGCACTAAAGAATCGAGAACTGCTAGGGTGTTTAAATCTGCAAATATTTCAAAGTGAGAGTTACTTTACCAACTCAATAATGTATAGTGCACCCATCCAAGCCAACTCCAGTAGATAGATTTTATTTCAGCATATACCAACTTTTAGAGTTCTATTTTTTTTTTTTTAGATTTTTAAATTAATATGAGTACATTTACATTATTACTTTTTTTATTTAAATTATTAATTTTCATGAATTTATGAAATTTTATTACAAATATTATTTTAATTTTATAAATTTAAGTTAAGCTCAAAATTCTTAGATTATTACATTGATAATCCAAGCCGATCGAGCTCCCTTAAATTTGGAGACGTGATAAGCTATTTTCCAAAGAGGATCCCTCACTGTCCTTATTATGCGAGGAACTTGCATAGACTTTGAGTGTAACTTGTTTTTCTATTAGGAAAAAGTACTCTCCCGTCAGTGCAGCCCTAACTTGATTAAGGTGCAAGATCTATAGTCACATAACCAATACTGAAAAAGAAGCCTAATGACAACACAGCCTTCAGTGTTTAACAGAAGTAAAACCACTCTTTTCTCTAGTCAAGGACTCAAAATTTACAAAAACAATCAACCTGGGTTAAAAGAACATTTTTCCTTCTCTGCCGACACTACAATAGTACTGGAATTTCAATATTAATTTGTGCATTTTGAACAGTATTGAAAATTTCAATACTAGTTTAAGATTGAAAGTTTTCTCACAGTAATGAACAGAGAAACAGAGATGAGCCAGAGTCATTTAGAATAATAGGTGGAAAGCTGGTTTTCTCAAATCTGTACATGCCAAAACCCAAATCTCCAAAAGTAGGCTTATCTACATACAGAGGCTATACCAGAAGACACTGCAACAGAATAGACAATACAAGATGTTGCAGTAACAAAACTGACTCTAATGTTACAACACAACAAGCGAAATGACAAAGATGAAAGTATCCTTAAAACTTTCCTTGGGCCAACACCAGATAAAAGTATGGAACTATTTATACACTCTCTCTAAGATCATCACGACTTTGAGGTGACAAAGTGAGAAACCAAGTCAGCCAACTTGTAGGCGTTACATACATGAAACACTGCTGATACAGCAAGAAAGCCAGTAATCATACAAGTCTTGCATAATCTACTTGTATATGTAGCTACTAGATGTGTGTCTCACTTGATGGGATGAAAAACACCCAGAATCAATTTTTTTAACAGAAATTTTATCTATAAATTATAATTTTTGTCTTTAAAATGATAGTCTTCTTTGGCATTAATTACTGCCAGCAGCAGCCAAAGTATCAGAAGAAGAAAGCTGAATATGGGCTCGAGCAGCTAAACCAGCAAACCAAGCAACCCTCATAAGCTGCAGACCAAGAATCAGCACCCACCAGCAAAC
>JANHAO010005680.1:0-22316 GCA_026873985.1 Saraca asoca | reverse complement strand
TAAAAATCAGATAAAAACCACAGACTAATAACCAATTAAGAGGTGATGTTCGTCATTTTTATAGGTACATTTTTCACTTATCAGCTACTGAGGAAGGCGACTGGAAGAAGAAAGTTAGGGATCTAGTATGCTCTTCATTTCCCAAGAATTTGTCTCCCAGCAGCGAGTCTTCTTTTTATTCTTTTCAGCCTTCAGCTTGTTCTATTTTGTATTTCGAATCTTGACTTTCTGATATAATTTTACCTCGTTGAGGCTTTTTAATGAAAGAATTATTCTTTTTTGATTCCTTGCATATTGAGTCAAATATTCTACAGGTCACAGATGAAAGCATTAACTCATGCAAATCATAGTAAAACAAAATGTTTAGATAACCAATCAATTGTACTAGTTGATAGATCTGAGAATTAAAATGATTCAGTGACAAATAATATAAAAATAGATCGTTTGAAGACTGTGAGCATTAGGTCACATGAGAGCTACAAACATTAGGTCACATGAAAGCTACGGACTTCAAGTCACATGAGAGTTATGAGCATCAAGTAGCACGAGAGCTATGAGCATTAGGTCACAATTGTATTGGAATGAGCTCTAATGGCCTCAGCTCGAAAGTTGGCAATAGTATTGGAATGAACTCCAGCGGCCCCAGCTTGAAAGCTAGCAATAATACTGGAATGAGCTCCAACGGCCTCAGCTCAAAAACTAGCAATAATACTGGAATAAGCTCCAACGGCCTCAGCTCGAAGGCTGGCAATATTACTGGAATGAGCTCTAGTAGCCTCAGCTTGAAAGCTAGTAGTAATATTGGAATGAGCTCCAATGGCCTAACTTGAAAGCTAGCAATAATACTGGAATAAGTTCTAGCAGCCTTAACTTGAAAGCTGGCAATAGTACTGGAATGAGCTCTAGTGGCCTCAGCTCGAAAGCTAGCAATAGTACTGGAATGAGCTCTAATAGCCTCAGCTCAAAAGCTGACAATAGTACTAGAATGAGCTCTAGTGGCCTCAGCTCGAAAGCTAGCAATAATACTGGAATGAGTTCCAATGGCCTCAGCTCAAAGGCTGGCAATAATATTGGAATAAGCTCCAATGACCTCAGCTTGTAAGCTGGCAATAACACTAGAATGAGCTCTAGCGGCCTCAGCTCAAAAGCTAGCAATAATACTGGAATGAGCTCCAGCAGCCTTAGCTTGAAATTTGGTAATAATACTGGAATGAGCTCTAACGGCCTCAGCTCAAAAGCTAGCAATAATACTGGAATGAGCTCCAGCAGCCTTAGCTCAAAACTTGGTAATAATACTGGAATGAGCTCTAGCGGCCTCAACTCGAAAGCTGGCAATAATACTGGAATGAACTCCACTAGCCTCAACTCGAAATCTAGCAATAATACTGGAATGAGCTCCAGCGGCCTCAACTCGAAGGCTGGCAATAATACTAGAATGAGCTCCAGTGGCCTCAACTCAAAAGCTGGCAATTTGTGCAAAGTTGCACCTATGCAATGTTTAGGTGTCGTAGGTCGCATGAAAGTTGTGCCTTAGCAAAGTATGAACCTAAGTCACATGAAAGCTATGCCCTAGCAAAGTATGAGCCCAGGTCACATGAAAGTTGTGCCTAGAGAAATTGCGCTGTATGGTAAGTGACTAATCCATCAAATTTGAGGATAACTTGCTTTTCACTGTAACACTTTACAAAGAATTCATTCAAAAACTAACAAAGGAATTTGAAATGCATACATAAGCTCTTGACATCCATTACAACATTAATATACAATTCTCACTATAACGGCCTCTTCTCGTCCAAGGTAGTGCTAGGAAGGCTTAGGTCATTACCCTGAAGGCACTACTACATAGCTTCACAAACGACCCCTCTTGATGAGGTCCTCGATAATGTCCCTAAGTTCTTGACAATTTGAGGTACCATGTCCGACCTCATTGTGATAAGCACATAACTCTTGCTTGTTTCTCTGCCTATAAGGAGTCTTTATAGGGTTAGGCTTCCCAAAGTCTTCTCTTTCCCTTTCAGTTATGAATATTCTATCTTGAGTGTCTGATAGAATGCTATAATGCTTATGACAAGCTAGGGGCTAAGGCTGCTCACTCTTGGGCTTGCTGGACTTCTTCGTAGTCTGCTTGTCACAATGGTCACCTTGATCCACATTGCCCCTCTTCTTATTATGGGCAAAACCTTCTTTTTCGTCCTTTTGGCCAAGCTTTCCCAAACCAAAGGTTTCTTCCCATTTGATCTACTTGGTAGCCCATTCATAAAACTCAGTCAGATCCTTCACCAAAGACTTGTATAGACTTTTGTATAACTTTCTATCCTCACGGAGTCCTATAGAGATCGTTGCCAGGATGTGTACTCTTTAGTAAAGTGAAACAACCTTTGAGCCTATCTCGTAAACGAAAACTAAAACTCGTCCAAGGGTAAGATGGCCCTGGAGCCTACCTCGCGACAACAAGAAACAAAAACGAAATCGAGGGTGAGACGGCCTTTGAGCCTACCTCGTAACGAAAAACTAAAACTCGTCCGAGGGTGAGATGACCCTATAGCCTACCTCACGACAACGAGAAACAAAAACAAAATCGAGGGTGAAATAACCTTTGAGCCTACCTTGTAATGAAAAACTAAAACTTGCCCGAGGGTGAAACAGTTTTTTCTTTAATATATGAGTTAAATTCTTCCTCTGCGTCATGTTCGTTACTTTCTCCTTCAGCTCGTCGTTTCCTCTACTCGCTGCTTACAACAACAGCCACAGCCCTATTAAAAAAATGAAATAAAAAATAAAAAAAATTTAGTAAAAAATTTACAAAAATTAAAAAAGTTAAAAAATAAAAATGTTGAGAAATTTTTTATTATTTTTTATTAAAATTATAGTCAATATATAATATAATTAATTGTGACATATTAGTTAATTATTTTACATAAACTTTATTTCTTTATTTTTTAAATTTTTGAAAAATTATTTTCTTTTTCATTTTTTAATTTTCTCTTTTTCTTATTTTTTTAAAAATAAAAAATAAAAAAAATTTAACAACAGGGGGTGTTTTGATGTTTCATTAAATATCAAGGGGGAAAATGATAGAATCTTTAAAGGTAAAGGGGAAAAATGATAATAGTTAAAAAAGTAAGAGATATTTTAATATTTCCTCAAGCATTAAAGAAGAAAATGATAATTTTTTGAATTTCAAAGGGGAAAATAAAAATAACTCTAATAATAATTATGAAAAAATTAAGCAGCCTTTCCAATCACAATATCGGCTTCCTCTTTTACCTGTCGCTCAATACGCTCCGAGGTATTCAGGATCAAGACCTCGAGCGTTCACAGACTCCATGGGATATGCACAAGAGGCGCAAAAAAATCACGTCAAGAAGAAAGAAGAAGAAGGTACTCCCCCTTTAATAAAACCTAAACCACTGTTTGTTTGCAGAGAAAATGTCAAGAAATTTCAAAATTTTGAGGGGGCTCATGATTTCGGGATTTCTTGTTTACCACAAACTCGATGAGATTGCGGATAGGTTTAATTCATGAAGCACCTTCGGGCTTCCTGTTCGAAGCCATAATGGCGTGACAACTATGATAAGGCAGTTTCCTTTCGTTTGGCGGTGACCAAGCATACCCTTTCTTGTGCTCCAATTAGAATGATTTGACTATTTTCATTATCTGCAATTTTTTTTTTTTTTTGTAAAATTGTTGCTACTCGCCACATTGTAAGTCGTGCCAATTTACTTCCCGCATTGTTATGATATTTTTGTTTTTCTTCCCCTTAATTGATGCTCAGTCAGAACGATAAGCTCATGTCTCATCAATGTTACAGCTTTACGCAGCAAAATGAAGCAGAAGGCGTTGAAGGAGTGTGATCGGTACACTTCAAAATATGCTCAGTGTGCTACTGGGAGAACGATATCAGTTGTTTGGCAGTGTCGTAAACAAGCTAAAGAATTGAATGAATGCCTTCATCAATTGTAAGCCTTCTTTGACATTATTTCCTGGAAGATATTATCCGAAGTTTTCTAGTGTTTGATGTGTCAATCAACAGAAATTGTCAAATTTTAGTGCAGGAAGCAGTTATGATGTAATAGTGCAGGGATACATTATGGGTAAGACGGGTATTATAGTTTAATTATATGCTTATGCGTCATCCATAAAAATTGTCAAATTTTAGTGGAATCAGCTAGGAAATATTTAGGATGTGCAGTTCTAAACAAATTATAAATTAACACCTACAAAGAGTGCTGACTAAATCATAATTAAATTCTTAAAGACTTGAACATAAAATACTTGACAGTGAAGCTCACATAAAAGTCAAACATATTCTTTACAGGATGTTACTTTTGTGGTTAATGCACCTGCACCATGCCCAAGTTGTATCCGAATTCTGAAAAGAGAACATTTTTTTAAAAATATTTTAGTACTTGGCATTCCTCCAACTCCTAGGTATAGAATGAACATGTTACATGCACTCTTTAGAAGTGCCTTTGCTTCCTCAATGACGACTTTTCAGTAAATAAAAAGGAAGACAAACAGCACAAGTGTGCTAACTAGGCACCTCATCTCTTTGGCGCCAAAGGATATTGGCCAATCCTGAGTGACATTTAAAATTAATCACCTTAGCAGAATTGACACTTGAAAGCTTTCATACATGCCAAAAAGTAATATCCTTCTAAACAAATATACAGGCATAACTTGTTGGCTTGTATTAAAGCTTTCAAGTATCAGGACCTGAGTGAAAAGCTGAAATTGATAGGAGGATAGGAGGGGATTGTGCTCTTTGTGCTGAGTTTGGTCTGTAAACTGCTATTGGTAGTTATCAGTATTTCACGCTGACTACACATCTGGCATTAAAGACTCCACATTTGTGCAGTAACTTGCATTATTAATGTGCTTGTGCAGTCAAGTAATTTTACAAAAGGTGAAGTGATTGTGAGTCTGTGACATTCCTAATGGGATGAGGCTTGGTTGTTGTTGTTGGAGTGATTAGGACCTAACCACCAGGTTTGACCACTTATGTATGCAGATGGCGCTCACTGTCCTCCTCAACAATGTGCTTAAAGACACATGACTAGCCTTCCAAGTTTCAATGACTAGTCTTGTTCACTAAGATTATTTCCAGTTTGTGGTTTACTGCCGGAAGTTTTGAGACTGTTTTGATGAGGATAGTTCAGTCTCTGTGAGATATTTGACAGTCTTGCCTTGTGTTGATTTACATGACTTTGACAGGACAACCAGTCTGTATCCTGGTTGCTTAAATAATACTTGTAGTGATTGGAAGATTGAATAAAAGTAATCAAGGACCTAGATGAGATCTGGATACTCATACTTCTATTCCAATGGTTCATCGTTAATTATTTAAAACATGGATGCATGGAACTAGTTATCCTTGAAACGGGAAAGAAATATTGATTTCTTTAGTTGGGGAAGGGGAGGACCTTTTTTAACTTTCTGTCTTAAATTTTCTTTTTAAGAAGTTGCATTTGTTCTGAGCACTAAAAAAATTTTGTGAACTTTACTTTTTTTAAATCTGAAACAAGAAAAATATTAGTCAGTATCAACGCTACTTGTGGGTGATGACCATGATCATTAAGATTGTTTTCTCTCATGAAACCTGTGATTTGGTGTTGTCACTTTTGGTTACTTATGAGTGAGTGATTAGCTGCTGCTGTTATTATTCACAACCTCCTCATGATCATGTGAGACTTAGTTGAGGATAGTCTTTTAGTTGTGCCGTCTCAATGATCCTACAAAGAACTGAGGGATTGGGGAGAACAAAAGTCATTTTATATGAAAAGTACAGTACATGTGCATCATATCTGCCTCGTAGCTTCTTAGTGGAAAGAGAATATGAACAGGGATATTTGTTGTCTTTATCGTCACCTAATTACCTGAGGTCTAACTAATTCCTGTTGTAAAAGATGCAAAATGCATCACAAGGCTATTATGTGATGAAGTGGAAATGATTTAGCTAT
Source organism: Saraca asoca (assembly GCA_026873985.1). Lineage (NCBI taxonomy): Eukaryota > Viridiplantae > Streptophyta > Magnoliopsida > Fabales > Fabaceae > Saraca > Saraca asoca. The sequence continues at coordinate 16,356 of JANHAO010005680.1, read as the reverse complement.
TTCTGTTCTTGTGCAGCACTAATGATGCTGTTTTGGAGGAAATGAAGAAAGAATACATGCAGCAAAAAAATGGGAAAGCCCCTGCTGGAATCTGAAGTAGAATTGTTCTTTAGTGCATATGTCAGAAACATTCTGTCAATATACCCTGATACATCTAAATATCATGGGATATGGAGGTAGGTCTTCATCTGTGATGTGGTGAATCCATGAGTGCGACTGTAAATGAAACCAATTTATGAATTTTGCAGATATGTTTGGTATGATTATATTATTACAGTTGCAGTAATTGAATCTGAGTTATGGGAGAACAATAATGAAGGTTTTGGTTTCTAGGTGTAGCCTCCATATGCATCTTGTTTTGTTTTGTTTTTGTTTAGTGCTGCCAACTAGCCCTCCCTCCTTTGTCTGTCTCGTCGTTAAAGCCACGCAAGAGATTTGAGTTGAATTTCATATAAAAAAGGGTAATGCTTGAATGCGAATTTGGAGATTTTGTAAGTTTTTATAAAGGTATGATATGAAAATTATAGTCTTTATATTTCTTATAACTAATATAAAAATAAATAATATATATGTGAAAATATATAATATATATAGTACACATATAAAGAGACTGGCCTAATAAACCAACAAATCAGATCTAAAATTATACAAACCAAGTTTGCTTAATAAATAAGCTAATACATTGGTTTAGACATGGTTTATATAATTAGCCAAACAAGCCAAACTTCTCACGAGCTGACTTGTTTCTATCCCTGCCCGCAGAGCTAGTCGCATACAAATACTCTTACATCAGTAAACCAACCTATGTCAAACAAGTTCTGACCAAAAAAACAAAAAAAAGGAAATAAGTCAAACCTATTGCCTAACCATCTGTATTTAGTTCATTTGATCCACACTTCTATAATTCAATACTTCTATTCTTTGCCAGTGTTTAGAAACTTTGATCCACATTATTAATAATAGAGATTAGGCTTTTAGGGTAAATTTGTAAATGAAAATAAATAAATCTAAGACTAAAATGTGCTTTTTACCCTTTAATTTTGATCTGATTTCAATTTTGTATCTTAATTTTTATCTAATTAATTTTGTCCTTTAATTTTAAAAAATTAAGCAATGTTAATCTTTTATTAACAAAATTGATTATAATAACAGAAAAATATGATATATTAATATTAGGTTCTAATATGAAACTAAAGTGAAAAATGACCTTTTATCCATTAAAACAATCACATAACTAAAGAAAACTTTTACGTTTTAAGATCATTAGAATTAGAATTCATATTCCACATACATAAGAGTGTTTCCATTAAATCATTAGAATTCGTATTTCAAATATATAATAGTATCTTCAAGTCATAGAATTTTCATACATCCTCACAATACAAGTGTTTGTAATATATAATCTTGTACACTACTAACTTTTATTTAAGATTTATATAAATTTTCTCATCTTTTCAACAGACTCTATTAACTAAAGTCCAACATTACTTTGATTTTGAAAGTTAGAAGGTAAAATTTAAATCAATTGGAGAATAAAATTAAAATCTGAGTAAAAGTTAAAATGAAAATATATATTTTAGCCAATATAATATATATATATATATATATATATATATATATTGATGTTGTCTGTAAATGGGGATGGTCAAAAAGTAGTAGAAGAAACTAGAGGAGAGAATAATTTAAAGAATAAAGACGTAAGGCCAATAACATCAGACCCATTGTAGATGGATTCCACTTCCACCATAGTATCTTATAGTAGAATATGAATTGCTTGAGAAACTTTCAACTCAATTCAGTTCAGTGGATTACAAACATCCACGACGTTAAGTAATTGCATGAGGCTTAGATTTTTGGTATCAAATCTTCCAAATGGGACCCACTGAATATTGAAACCCTTTAAGATCATGGTTGGTCTTAACAGCAAAATTTGGTAGCCCTCAACGTTGTGTTGGCTTGGAGTATTAAGAGAAGCACCAATAAGGCTGCAATGAGGAGTTGGTCGAATCAGCTACCTTAAGTTGATGTGATATATAGAATCACAATGTGCATAAATTTAGTAAAATGAATATCAATGCATACACGCTAATTCTAGAATGTGGAGTAGCGCAAGTATTCTATTAAAAGGGACAATTGATAGAAAATTTGAAGATTCACTTATAAATTTGTTGACGGTAAAATTTGATAAGTCCAAATTTTAGTCAACCAAATCAGTTCTGTAATCTCCAAACTGTAAGCTAGGATACAAAGGTGAATAAGAAGGAGATAGAGAGAAAGGAAGAACTATGGACACCAAGAGCTTTTTAACGTGGTTCTCCTAAAGTTAGCGTGACACTTATGTACACGGTGATTTATATTATCTTTGTATGGTGGTTTCACTGTTCTGGCCAGCAGAATCACAATACAAATATTCGTCTACTATTTTAGCAGAGTTTCAACATGTATTTTCACTATCCCTTATAATGATCCATCCCCCTATTTATAGAAACGGGGAGGGTTACAAGTGTAATTTGACAAATTGTAAATTTATCTTGTCTGTCGTATCAAGCAATAAATGCTAAGTAATTCACTTTTAGACTGTTGAAAGCTAATGTGTAAGTTTTTGGGGGCCAACTTGTTAGTTGGGAGAACGAGCCTCTAATTGCTGATTAGACTTAGACATTCCATACCCAATGTTTGTGGCAGTTAACTTGATGGTCTAAGCTCACACAAGGTGGCCTGTCGGCTATGCAAGTTAGTCTCATTCCCGAGTCTAGCCAAATTATCTTTCTGAAAGACGGTTAAGAACATGCTTCGTCTCGTGAGCCGGAGCTCGTCTCTAGCGAGCTGGGGGTCGTTGCTTTGACCTTATCTTGTATTCTAAGCTCGCAACCGGCCATCTGATGCCTTTGCTAAGTGACCTCAATGCTGGGTTACGAATGAGTTAAGCCTTCCCCCTTGAACTTGTTTGTTAGGCTTTTGTCGACCCATTTCACATTGTACCAAAAAATACACATAATATTAGGCCCCCAACTCTCAATTTATTCTGCAGACTGGGAGCTGAGTTTGCTTGGCAAAAGCTGGAGACTACAATGAGCCATGCTGTCATTCAAGTTTTCATTTCATCACTTCACTTGCTCGTACCACCATTACTGCATTTAATGCGTGCACTTTCCTATAGCTGCCAGTACGACAATGATTGAGCCTGGTTATTTTCTGGGCCGTCAAATCATGGGTAGTTGATTAGTTTCTAAATTAAATGACCGGGTCACGTGGGTCATATTAGAAAAGAAACTCCTTTTTTCCCTATTACTTTTTAAAAATTGACGTTTTGCCTCACAAGTTCTCAAGCAGTTGTCCCTAGTTTTGTTCTCTCACTTCATTGATCCTGCCATTGCTGTTGTTGTAAATTGATCATTTCATTCAGAATCCATTTCATCTCCACCCATTCTAGAACCTAACTCATCTATTTGACACGGTAAGCCTTCTTAAGACCTTTGCTTTTAGAATGCCTTATTTTATGGGTTTCTAGTATCGCATTGCCTAGTTTGGCTGCGAGTGTCTTTTTGTTGTTAGAAACTTTGACTGCTAGTCTCTGGGTTATAGATCATTGGATTTAGCTTTCTATTTCCTAGGATCTAGTAGTCTGATAAGCTTTGTTGGTTAAGCCCCCCAAGTTTTCAATAGTCTGGATCTCTGATACGGTGGCTTGAGGCATGTATGACCTGCTTTGTAGGAAAAGTTTTCGTCTAGCAAAGAGAAGCTTTAGCTTTTATGATATGGTCCACTTGAAGCGACCTGACTATTTGCCCTTCTATGTAGATGGCTATAGGTCATAAAAGCTGAAGCCACCAAGCAGGGAGTGATGACAAGCCTAACTCCCTAGCTCAAAGCGAGGAGCTAGCATACACCTTGGTGGAAACAACCTTTAGGAGCGATGAGGTCGCTGAACAATCTGTTCCTCAACCTGACCCCAATGTAAGGCAGTAGGTTGTTGAGAGCTCTTCAGATAACTCAATGTTTAATCATTACCATTTGACCATTGAACTAAACAAACTTCGAAACATAGTTGAATATTATCACTTCCCTAAAGATTTCCGTCTTGTGGCACCTTCCCCTACTAACCATGCAGCTCATCCTCCTTGGGGATTTGTTAATGTTAGTACCCAGCATCACATCGTCGGGCTTAGGTTTCCAGTTCACCCATATATTATTAATTTATCAAACAAATTGAAGCTCTGCCCATTCCAACTAACCTCGAACTCCTATTCTTAGCTTAGTTCTCTTGCACTTGTGTACTTGAGAAATAATCTTCCCCCACCATCTGTAAGAGTTTTGTGTCACCTCTATAATATTAGGAGTACGGGCTATCCAAATGAGATTTATTACCTTTCAGCACAGCATACTGATTTTAAGAAGGTTCTACCACAGGGGCATACCAAGGACAAAGCGAACGTAAGGAATTATAAGACTTGTTGGTTTTATGTTTCATGCCCGTCTTTGTGTCCTCTTCGCAACTTTGGTTTTGTTCTAATGCCTGGTAAGCGAGTTGAGGTGATGCAAGTTATCATGAATTCATGTTTGTCATTGATGACATTCTGTCTTATTTTTGCAAATAAGGCTGGTAAGGAGAAGCCAATGCTAGAGGTTGAAGAGGCTGAGGTACTAGACCTGTTTACTATTATAAGTGATCTGAAAAATGATCTTAGATTTGATAACGATCTTCTTCGTTCCTATAAGCTAACTCCTCCATTGAACATCGAGCTCACGAGAGAGATCAAAGCTCGCTGAGTTAGGGGGATCAGTCTAGTGCATTTCAAAGACTATGAAAATATGGTGAAGCTTATCCTCCAGAAGCCACCTTTGGATCAGCCTAAAGACCCTAAAGTCGCTCTGACCCCATTAGGTTCTGACGCTACTGCAGCCCCCATTTTTACAAATCAATCTCCTCCTGCCTTGACTGAGACACCTTCACAAGAGTTAGCCCCCCACTTAGCATCCTGAGGCGACCAAGGTGGTCGAGGTCATGACCCCATTTGAGCCCCCTACCAAAAGGTGAAAAGTAAACAAGGGAAAGAGGGTCACCGCTACATCAAAATAGGTGGCTCACAAAGTCATAGCTGAGGAACATCCACCGAGCTTTGGCCTAAACACGCAGGAGTATTTTGACTTTCTCCAAAGGAATGTAGAAGTGATCTTGGGACCCTGCATCAATCTGCAAGTGTTGGAAGCAAAGGAAGTCTCAAGTAGAGGGCTAATGCACTACGCCACTCGTCATGGCTTGCTGGTAAGTAATGTGCTTTTACCTTGATTCTTTTGCTCCTTTGTAATCTAACTTGATCCATTTAACTTTCTAGGGTATGTTGGGAATAATAAAGATGGGGGAAACGCTCTAGGCTTGGGAAGAAAAGAATGCCAAACTCATGGGTGACCTAGCTGCTGTGATCGCTAAGGCACAGGAGCTGGAAAATAGGGCAATAAATGTCGAGGTTGCTTAGATAGAAGCCGAGGAAGCTTGATCTCATGAGGTGGCAAGTCGCAAAGCTACCACAACCAATCTCAACAAAGTGATTGATGAGCTAACGAAAGCCAAAAGCAATCTGAATGTGACACTTCGGGGTGCTAAGGCAGCGATGTGATGAGCTGAAGCTGTAGCGTGGCGGGATGAGGTTGCTAAAAAGGAGCTTAAAGTAGCCCGGAAGGAAGTCACTCTAAAACAAGAGGAAGTCACTTAGGTTAAGATAGAAACCACTGAACTAGTTGTGAAAGAAGCAAAGAAAGCAGAATCTGAAACTTCATCCTCTTTCTTATACACTTTGTGGGAGCGGCACTTAAATATGGACTTTTCCTTTTTCAAGGAGGATGCTTTTAAGGAAACAAAGGGCTTCAAAAGGAGAGTTGCAAAAGCTGCGAAAGCCAATCCTTCCAGTAAAGGTGTAAACTATGCAAGTGGAGCCTCTCCTGGCAAAGGTGCAATTCAAAGAGGAAGCAATCGACAAATCATGGAAATCCCTGATAATCAAACGAAGGACGACCTGCTTGTCTCATGTGTCGATCCTTTCTCCTATAAGGGCTCAACTTCCAAAGATCAGACTTATTAGGATTGAGACTTGTAATTTTGTATTTTATTTTTGAACTTCACATTCAATTCTAGACTTTGTTTGAATTTATCTTGTTGAAGGGGACATTAAATGAACCTTTCCATTTTTCCTTGCCTTTCCAAGCACATCACGTTGGATGTTCTATAGAAAATAACATGTAGGCTATTATGGATAGATTCTTGTGAATCATAACTCAATAATTGTTAAGTAAAATAAGTGCATGATTAGTCAATTGACCTTGGTGAGAAAAATATGATAGATAATGAAATAAAATACTAAGTAGATTGTATAAGTTCATATAAGTGAGTTGTAACTAGTAAATCATGGCTATAAATGATACATGTCATGCTAAATGGCCAACAGATCACATGAAAGTGTGGCAGGTCGTATGAGAATTGTGCCTTGATTAGAATAAGTTGAATGCTTGGATTGTACTTTAGCTAAAACAAATTTGAGTACTCAATGGGCGATTAAGTGCACCTCAGTTGGCATATTGAATAGGTTGCATAAGAGTTACGAGCAATAGGTGATATGAGAGCTACAAGTAGTAGGTCACATGTGAGCTGCACATAGTAGGTCACATGTGAGCTGCACCTTGCAAATCGCACCATAGCAATCTCGTTGCTCAAACAGGTAATGAGTTTATCTTAGTGCCTCTGCACCTTAACTAACAAGCTGGCAATGAATTTAGCACACAAGGTGCCTCAGTTGGCAATAAGCCTGGGTGCTGAAATGAGCTTCGAGAAGGCCTCATCTCGAATGACTGGTGATAAGTTTAAGTACCAGAATGAGCTCCAAGGGCCTCAGCTCAAATGGTTGGCAATAAGTTTAAGTACCGGAATAAGCTATAAGGCCCTTAGCCTAGGGGCCTCAGCTCGAATGGTTGGTGATAAGTTTGAGTACCAGAATGAGCTTCAAAAACCTCAACTCGAATGGTTGGCAATAAGTTTAAGTACCAAAATGAGCTCTGAGGGCCTCAGCTTGAATGGCTGGTGATAAATTTGAGTATCGGAATGAGCTTCGGAGGCCTCAACTCGAATGAATGGCAATAAATTTGAGTATCAGAATAAGCTTCGGGGGCCTCAACTTGAATGGTTAGGAATAAGTTTCAGTACTGGAATGAGCACTAGAGGCCTTAACTTGGATGGCTGGCGATAAGTTTAAGTACTAGAATGAGCTCCGAGGGCCTCAACTCGAATGGCTAGCAATAAGTTTGAGTACCGGAATGAGCTCCAAGGGCCTCAGCTTAAATGGTTGGCAATAACTTTGAGTACTGAAATGAACTTTGGGAGCCTCAGCTCGAATGGCTGGCAATAAGTTCGAGTACCGAAATGAGCTCCAGAGGCCTCAGCTTGAATGGCTAGTAGTAAGTTACATACATATGGTGCATAAAAGTTGGTCATCTGCATGTGCAAGGTGGCAGTCTTGTGTCATAGAAGGGTTGGCAATCTCATGCCCAGAGAGTTGCGTCACATCCATCTTGTTGCTCAGTGGACAACTTGACTTCTTCAACTTTAACAATAACTTGCTTTTAGGCGAGATTGCCTCCGTTTTTAGAGAAGCAAGCAGGAGTATAATACTCCGATGCTTGGGGAGTCTTAGCCCCATTCATATTAAGTGAAAAATCTTGCTTCTTGCCTTGCTAGCTTCAGAAAGAATAATATATAGTGTAAGATTACCAAATTTAAATCTGAGCTCGGGCTTTCTTGAAAATTTATTCAAAAATTATATAACATTAGAATTCTAAGACTAATTTAGGATGCTTTATTTACATCTAAATAACATATATTCAAAAAGAAGATTTGGAGGTGCTAAGGCTGCTATTGTTGTGGCCGTCGAGCTACTAAGATCGGTGTCCAGGAGATTGCACCACATAATCTCGCAGGTGACCTCTCTTGACCAGATCCTCAATTGCATCTCTGAGTACTCGGCATTCTGGGGTATTATGCTTTGCTTCTTCATGATAAATATAAAACTTGCTCATATTTCTGAATCTGTTAGGAGTTGTTGTGGGGCCAGGCTTCCCGAAATTCTCTCTATCCTTTTCAATTGCAAATATGTGCTCTTGAGTATCTAATAAGGTGCTATAGTTGTCATAACGACCTTGATGTCAAGGTTACTTGTTCTTTGCCTTTTTTGCAAGCTGGTTTTCAAAATCACCTTTTTCATTCTCGATGGTTCTCTTGTTTTGGATGAGGCCATTTACTTCGTCTTCCACTCAGACTTCCTTATGCCAAAAATTTCTTCCCACCTGGTTTGCTTAGCAGCTCATTCATAGAACTCACCTAGGTCACTCACTAGAGATTTGTATATCTCCTCGTATAGTTTCCCATCTTTGTGAAGTCCAACTAAGATCGCAATGAGGATACTTTCATCTGAAGTATTTTCTACATTATTAACCTCACGTCTTAACCTAGTGATGTAGTCTTTTAGTGACTCGTTTCTCTGTTGGAAGACTGTTGCGAGATAACAGGTCAATGCGAGCTACCTTCTCAATCCTTTGTATTGACTGAGGAATCTCGCTTGGCATTCTTCCCAGCCATAAATGCTACAAGCTAGAAGATTCCTAAGCCATGCCCGTGGTATTTTCCCAAGGATGGCTGGGAAAAAGTGACACTTAACCAACAGGCTGATTGTCTGAAAATACATCTGGACACTAAACACATCTAGATGGTCATATGGATCGTTGTTCCCATTGTATTATAGGATGTTGGGGATCTTAAACTTACGAGGAAGAGGCTCTGTTTGGATCTTCTTAGTGAATGGGGTCCTTTCCTCAAAACGGCCCTGTCGATCCTGAGCTGCAAGTCACTTTTTGAGTTGCTGCACCCTCTGAAGCAACTCTTCGATCATAAGGTCTTACGTTTTAGATCGACAGCTAGTGGTCCGATGACTTCAGCCACTCACTTGATTGTGGGAATAGCGATCTAAGGCCTTACACTTGATCTTACTTGAGTTTCCTTCTCAACAGGAGTTCTCATATTGCTGATCATCTCCATCATTGCCTTTGCGAGCTCGATGGACCTCCGAACTCAACCATGAATTGTACGAATGAACAGACCCAGCCCGTAAATGTTCCCTCTGAGGAGCTTCTCTTGTTGTGCTACTAGCTACTGGGGTCCTCCTCCGGGCACTGTAGCCTCAACTTGTCTTTGCATGCCTTAGGCCCATGCATGAGCCAACGCCCTAACTGCATCGACCAACTCCTTCACTATGTTTTCAAATGCCTCCTATCACTGGCACTATGCTTGAACTCTGTCAATCTCAAAAGCAACAAACTGGTGAGGGGTTAATGGTGCCATACCAGTAACAACATCTGTAATGGGGGTAACAAAGGCGCCCACCACAGGGAAGGCAGAGCCTCCAGTGGTAACTCGTTACTCTATAGGACCTTCAGGCTGGCCAGCAGTAGCACCATTGCTCCTAGTTGTTCTTCCTCCTGCCATTGTAGCTAAATTGTAAACCAAAGAGAGAAAATGTAGTTGGAGGCACTCTTTCTAGCGCCAAAATGTTGATGGTAAAATTTGATAAGCCCAAATCTTAGTCAGCCAGATCAGTTCTATAATCCCCAAACTGCAAGCTATGGATACAAAGATGAATAAGAAAGAGACAGAGAGAAAGGAAGAACTATGGACACTAAGAGCTTTTTAATGTGGTTCGACTAAAGTTAGTGTAATCCCTACGTTCACGATGATTTATATTAGCTTTGTATGGTGGTTTCACTGTTCTGGCTAGCAAAACCACAATATAAATATTCTTTCACTATTTTGGTAGAGTTTCAGCATGTATTTCCACTATCCCCTACAATGATCCTTCCTCCTATTTATAAAATGGGAAGGGTTACAAGTGTAATTTCACAAATTGTAAATTTATCTTGTCTGTCATATCAAGCAATAAATGCTAGGCAATTCACTATCAGACTATTGGAGGTTGATGTGTAAATTTTGAGGGGGCTAACTTGTTAGTTAGAAGAACGAGCTTCTAACTGCTAATTAGACTTAGATATTCCATACCCAATGTCTGTGGTAGTTAGCTTGATGGTCTAAGCTCGCATAGGGTGGCTTGCCGATTATGTGAGTTGGTTCCATTCCCAGATCTAGCCAAAGTATCTTTCTGGAAGATGATTGAGAACGTGTTTCGTCTCAGGAGCCGAAACTCGTCTCTAGTGAGTTGGGGGGTCGTTGCTTTGATCTCATCCTGCGTTTTAAGCTCGCGAACGACTATCTGATGTCTTTGCTGAGCGACCTCAATGTTGGGTTACGGACAGGTTGGACCTTTCTCCCTTGAACTTGTTTGCTAGGATTTTGTCAGCCTATTTCATATAGTACTAAAAAATATAGAGATAAATTTATCTCGACATTGTTAATGAGTCAAGTTAACTTATAAATGGCACACAACTCAATTCAAATTTGGATTCTAAGTCGAATTTATAAACTAAATGAGTAATACATAAAATAAATTTATCTAATTTTATAAATGAATTAAGTCTAAATTATTAAGACCACAACTCACTTATATCACAAACTATATATATATATATATATATAGATTATAGATTATACTCATGAAAGTTTACATCAAACCGAAATTAACTACTATCTTGTCACTAAGTTTAAAATTGACGTAAAATAAAGTTTTTAAATATAAGTAAATTTTAATCATATGATGACTCACTTATTATTATCCAAATTTTCTCAAATTTTATATACAAGGTGAATATGATAATTACTTGTAAATCAATGATTGAATTAAAAAAAATCATATTCTATAAAATGTTATTAATTAGTGTAAGTACCTTATCTCTTACACCTATATCAATCAATTCCACCAATATATTGTAAGGTATATTTAAATAAAATATTTGATGAAATTTTATTACAAGATATGATATATCTTTATTTATTACTAGTACATTAACTTTATATTTTATAAGTGCTTTTGAAAATTAATTTTAAGTAAAAATATTAAAATTAGATTAATAGTACATGGTATGACTTTGATAATCTTGAACCCATGATGGCATAATCCATGTTATCATAAGAGTTAAGGACAAAGAACATAAATTTAATAAAGAATTTCACTTCAATAAATCAAATAATTAAATGAATAAATTTTACTTCAAGTTTTATTCTCTTCAACAACTCAAAATGCCAATTCACAATAAAATCCTATGGCAATGCTCTTCTCATGCTTTCTATTTGTACTTCCAAATATTTTAAATTATTAAATTGAGTACAGATTGCTTAATTTTTACAATTGAATTGAATTTAACGAGGTAGGTCCAACAACTTGTAATAAACTAGTTGAAATTAAATTTGAATCAAGACATGAACTAAGTAAATATAAATTGAGTTGAGCCTAAAATGAGGGTGGTTCAGTTTAACTTGACTAATTGCCAATTTTGTCAAGGGTGAAGTCACCTTATGATGTGGGATGGTTTTAAATATTTAAAGTTTGAAAAATTATTAAATTTTATCTTACATTCTTTTTTATTTTTATTTTTTAAAAAAATTCATACTTAATCCCCTAAAAATAAAATATTTTCATAATCCTTAATAAATTATATTTCAGTCATTCCAATACTTTTTCTCTAATTTCGTCCCTGGTTTCAGCTTACCAAGATCCAAAACAAGGAACAAAAACTTTCATCGTCAATTTTGGGAGCAGAGAAATGCACAATTTCCACCTCTCCCCCTTCGAATTATTTTAAACTTATTGACTAATATAGTGTATGTCTATCTTCATCACAAATTTATATAAAATTATTTTCCAGAGACTTCCATATTGTTAACATAATTTGACATTATACAATATATTCTACATTAAGTTTTTTTTATAAGATTCTCATAACCATGTTAATCCTTAGGAAATGAAAATGGAAAGTAATTTAATCCATTGCAAGTGGTAGGAAACATTTTTCTCATGAGGGGACAGGGCCGATGAGGATAAGGGCAAGGGAGGAACATTTCGAGCCTCTTTGCGTCCCTGCATCTATCTATCAAGAATATTTATTCCAACACCTAAGAATACTTTATGAAGACAAATCTGTTAAGGGTTTTGATTGAATTCTTGCTAAAATAAATATCCGTATCAGCGATCATCAATTTTTTGAGATCAAATTTATGCTTAAAAGGATAGTCTGATCATTTGTTTGATTTAAATCATCCATCCCATCAATCAAGGTAACTTCTTCCTGTTATGCTTAATATGACACTTGACGCGTTTGATGGGTGATTACGTGTACGATCATGAAAGTGGATTGTGTTAGATATTAATATATATTCTTGTAAGTTTTGTAAAAGAAAAAAGAAAAAAAATTTATGCTCTCCACAAAAGTTCTTGAACGTAATTTTACGTAAAATCCTTACACACTTATAACTTTTGTGAAAAAAAAATTATAAATTTTATAATTTTAGTATTAATTTTTTATCATGAAAGTCGATTTGTGTTACATATTAATATATATACTTGTAAATTTTGTAAAAAAAAAAAAATTATACACTTCACAAAAGTTGTAATTTTTGAATGAGGAATTTTTAAGAAAATTCTTGGACCTGATTTTACGCAAAATCCTTACATACTTATCATTTTTGTGAAAAAAATTATAATTTTTATAACTTTTAGTATTAATAGAGATTTTAGTCCTTGTAATTTTATTAAATTTATAATTTAATCTTCGTAATTTTATTTTATGTAATTATATTCTAAAATTTAAAATTATTTATAATTAAATTCTAGTTGTTAATTAATGTTAAATTTAACTAAAATTCTATATATTCATTAAATTATATATTAACATTTCACTTTTATTGACTTATCATATTTATTTTATCAAAATTTATTTATTAACTTTTAATTATCACATAAAAAATTATCTTTATTATTTTTTTTAGAAAAAAAAAAAGAATCTTCATATTAATAAGGATTAAAAATATTAAATTTTTTTCTTAAAATCATTGATGAAAAATAAAAAAAGAATTGAAAAAATAAATTTTAACTGAATTTTAAGTTGTCCTATATTTTGTAGATTTAATATGAGTTAATGGAAAAAATTTAATTATAAATTATTTTAAAATTTGAGATATAATTACATAAAATAAAATTATAAAAATAAAATTATAAATTTAATAAAATTATAAAAATTAAAACTTCTATTAATCCTAATTTTTATGTTAGAATTTTATAATTTTTTTTATTTTTACGTTAAACTATTCAAGCATAACCCCTCAGTTAATCATGACTTTTAGTTAAGTCACAAAAATCTCTGTAAACACGAAAGAAAATATCATATTCATCGTGTTTTTCAAAATTGTGTACGTGTTCGCCCTTCAAGAATTTTTTACACTTAAACATACTATTGAAAAAGGTTTTCTAAAATATCTGTTATTTTTTCTTTAAAAAAAAAAGTTGTATTTTTATCATGTGATGCCTTAAATATTTTCAGAATATTTTAAATTCCTTCAAACGTGCTGCGTTGTAATTATATGACAATCGTGTCCGCATATTGATATTTATATATCCTCGTATTCGCGTCATTAAAAATATCATATCCTCATATTTGTGTTCGCGTGTCATCGTGTCCGTATTCGCGTATCCGTACAATATAGATGATTAACTATGAAATATAACACAAACGCCCAAAAGCAAACACAAAAGCTGATACATATCTTTCAAAATAAAAAGCGGCAATTAATTTTGTTTATCTAAAATATTTTTTTCAAATTTTGCTTACTGTAGCATATGAAATCTAAGCACTCTGCGCTTACCCCACTCGGAAAAGATGTGATGTATAGCAGATATATGTAACTATATATTAATTTTCTTTTGTATTGTAAACTATGCCTTTGCATCCTAATGAAGGGTTGGCAAAATCTTATCCTAAGATACTGACATTATTCAATACAGTGCTTACCATTATCAGCATGTGAAAGAAAATTGTATAGAAAATCATAAATTTTTCAGTTTATTATTACAATTTTTATATAAAAATTGTATAATTTTTTCATAGATGTTACAAATTACGTGTCACAATGAACTTTATGGCTTTCTTGCATGTTGATCAAACCAATTGCGTTCGACTAAGACCTGAAACTGATGTGATGTTTCTGTTTATTCCTCCCTTCATCACATTTTCTTTAGAGATACGGATATCTAGGGTTCTTCCAGGGGGAGCATTTGGACTTTGCTACTTGATATATCTTGTGCTAAAAGGATACCAAAACTATGCCATATTTTCATAATCTAATGGTTGACATATCTTTTTTCATTTTATTTTCTTTAACCTCCTTTTTGTCTGTTTCGATTAAAATTGGGAACCCTTTGATGAATTAAAAAGTGGTTTATGCACAAAATTAGAAACAATATTTAGTATATAAAAGACTTTGTCCAATTTTACTATGGTTAAATTTCATGCCACCAACTTTAAAATTTTGAAATTAAAGTCTTAATAACTTGCGCATAATCCCTTTTTCATGTGTTAAAATTAATTGAATTAGGTAATACATTGTCAAAATATGAAATGATGTGGAATTATGTTGTAGCCATTATTGAAACAAATATGAGTAACATTGCAAAGATTATGTTGGAAACAATATCGTGAAAATGAGCTTAATCAAGTTAGTGTTGGTTAAAACTATTAATCAAGTGGACAGAATTAATTTTAAGTTTATATATATATAGTTTACTATTTGAATTAATTTCAAATTTCTAAAATTGGCGGGGATGAATCTAATCATTAGAAAGTTCAACTTTTTTTTTTTGTTTAGATTTTTTCTATTGATAAATTGAATATGATAATTATTTAGAAAAAAATCCATATAAATACAGAAGGCATCGTTAGGATTGTACTTATAAAAAATCTAATCCAAACGGATATTAATCACTTGTGTTATGAACATTGTCTCGGTTGATTGCTTCTGCATATTATTCCCTAAGATATTCCAAGCTATTCAGAAAGTCCAAATGACAATACTTTTATCAAATTGCATAAGAAGAAGAAGAATCATGAACTTGACAAAATGATTTCTTTCTTTAGCAGAAGGAAAAATTTTGACCCTTCAAATGCAAAACTTTGTGCTTTCTTTTTTTATAAAAAAGAAAAAAAAAATCTTTCTCTTTAAACTTTACCGTGGAGAAACATTTGCAAAAAAAGCATAACACAGTTTCATGATTATCTAGAAAAATGAATGCAAGGAGGAGGCAGAGTCTTTTCTCTATAATAGTTCAAGTACTTTAATTCTGGGTATAAAAATAAAGCACTTTTGCTCTTCATGTACTATATAGGAATCTGTTACATGACATTATTTTTATTATGTAGATGTTGTTTGGAAGCAAAGAAAAGATAGAAGAATATATGGAAAGAGCCATTGAAGGAAAAGAAAAACCAAAAAAGGATATAAATTGTTGCAGTTGCAAGATTTTGATGAAAGGCAAAGATTCTCTGGTGCAAGTATGAAGGATAAAATTTGAACAGAAATCAATTTCTTTGCTTTGTCTTTTTGTTTTTTTCCTCAAGAAAGTGATTGATGATTGTCTTTTCTTCTCTTCATTTTTTTAGGGAATTTTCAGATAGAGAAAGAAAATTAGAATCACATGATCATGGAGAAAAAGAAAGCATATTATTGATGAAAAGAGAGGGTTATTTTAAAGAATAAAGTTAAAACTGCCCATGTGCGTACATGTACTTGATGGTAGGAGATTGTCCTCTCTCCCTCTCTGGGCCATTTTCAGGTCAATGCATGGCCAATCTCTCTAGTAGCTTCTGACAATATAGAAAGCCATTAGGCTTTGTGGGTTTATAAAGGGACCAAACACTAGATTTTGACAGCTAACTACCAAGGAGGGCAATTTTACTCGTGTGTCATTTATTCGTAGATATATATTCATATCTATTCTATTCATATCTATTCGTGATGGATGGATATAAATATGAAAATCA
Source organism: Saraca asoca (assembly GCA_026873985.1). Classification (NCBI taxonomy): domain Eukaryota; kingdom Viridiplantae; phylum Streptophyta; class Magnoliopsida; order Fabales; family Fabaceae; genus Saraca; species Saraca asoca. Next base: position 339 of record JANHAO010005680.1, on the reverse strand, counting down.
TACCTGTAACGAATATGAATAAAATATGAAAATGAGAAAATATCTATATTTATATCCGTTTATCCATTTAAATAAAAAATTATTTTTTATATAAATAAGACTTTATCATTTTAAATAGCGTATATAATACCTCAAAAAAATAAAATATAATGGTATGTTTGGGAGTTTCGAAAGGATAGAATGGAAAGGAAAAGGAAGGGAAAGAATGGAAGGGGAGCTACCTTCCCATTATTTAGATATTTAAGTAAAAAAAGGATGGAAACTAAATATAATTTTAATTAAAAATATATTCTATTCCATTCCATTGGTTCCACCCCAATTTGGGAGGGAATAAATTTT
>JANHAO010005679.1:0-22313 GCA_026873985.1 Saraca asoca | reverse complement strand
GCAATAGGAAGTTAGAAGAAATGCTGCATAACCAAAAAGCTTTTCATGATAGAAATGGTCTAAGATATAGGCAGCAACACTATAAAAAATCTAAGAGATGGAATCCTACCTACATTACCTATTATTACTGCAATCACAAAGGCCATCATATTAGAGATTGTCCATTTAAGAATGGCACATACATTCTTAGATGAAATGAAAAATTGGTTTGGATGCCAAAAGCAAAACCCCCTTATAATCATGATGTGATTACTAACAAATCTAGATCCAAGTTCACTTGGATACCAGTAAAACAAAAGTGAAATTTGTTTTGCAGATCATAAGAGATAGAAAAGCTACAAAGAAGACTACACGTAGCAGCCTTTTGAGATAAATGTTTCTGCCCCTTTAATTCTCATTGTTTTGATATGTTATGTTTGATTTCATACTAGAAAATGAATTTTAGATATTAGAGATCAGTTAAGTATTTTACAAGTGTTTGAATTGATAATTGCAATAAAAATAATGTTAATCTGAATACAAATGTTAACTGCATTTATTTTTAATGTTTCTGATTTGAAACTGCATGAAAATTTATTTTAGAAATTGGCTGAATCAATTTCAGAATCAATTTAGAACCTGAAAATTTTTTTAGCATATTTTTAGATGAATAATAATTTTAGGGGGAGCATGAAATAAAGATCAAAAAATAAATAGTTGGTATCAATGAACAAAAAAAAAAAGAGAGAAAAAACTATCTGGTTATTTAGTTATTCTGTATACTTTTATGTTATATCACTGCTATATGCTCTAACTTTTTCTTTCTTGAGGCCCCATTTCTTATTGAGGTACCAAAAGGAGGAGAGAAGGCTATAAGCTTAATTTTAGATGAACCTTAAACTTTGTTTAAAAAGGGGAAGATACATGAAAGGGGGAGCTTATAAAAACTTAAAAGAGTTAACAAAATTTTTGAATTGATTTTTTTGATAAACTTTGATACTCATCTAAAATTGTTTGTCATCATAAAAAAGGGGGAGATTGTTAGCTTGCCCACCTTTTGATTTGATGATAAAAACAATTTTGATCATATCATATTATGCTTATAAGCTTTAATTGTTTGTTGAGTATGTGTAGGTTCAAAGTTCATTAAGGGTTGATCAAGAGATCTACATTAGTATTAGGTTTTTATTTGATTTTTATAGGATGTTTTGTAAGTGAATTTTTCACAATTTGGCTCCAATTATTTTTTTTTCTTAAAATGATTTTCAAAATGAAGTAATTTTTTTAAACCACTTGAAGAAAGCTGAAAAACTATTTTTTTACTTCATGAATTGATGTATGCATTGATGTTGCATTGATGTGACATCGACGTATGAAGAATAGATTTGAAAAATTGCTTTACCAAAGGTTGAGAAAATAGCCTGAATCGATGCTAAATCGATGTGAAGACGGAAAATGACATATTGTACTTCGAAACCACATCGATGCATTAGTAAATAACAGACTGTAATCGATGTGACTTCGATGCAACAACTGAAAATCAATTTTTCTGTTACAGAGGGTTATAGCAGTTGCAACTGTCCAACCTCCTTTCTATATAAACAATTTTTTCATTGATTTTCTTTATCATTCAAGTGCAAAAAACCTTTATATCATCTCTTCTACCTCTATCTTTCTAGTTTTCATTGATTCAAAGATCTTGGAGCTCAATTGAAGAAACTCACTTGTTTAAGATTTTCATCTCAATCTCTGGTTTTGTATTCTTATCTTATCTCTATTATTTTGTTTTAGATTTCTGATATTAGAAATATGGTTTCTAGGTTTGGAAAAGCCCTATTGTAATTCTTCTAAGTTAGCAAGATCCCTATTTAATTCTTGTGGTATAGGTTAGCAAGAAGCCTGTAAAGTCTTGTGGTAAAACTGGCAGTTTAGGAGCTAGTTAAATCCTGATGTTTTTGATTAATTGAAGAGGTCTTTTGGTTAATGAAAGATCAAGTGGAGTAGACTTGAATTGTGGTTTCAATTCAAGTTGAACCATTTTAAAAATTTTGGTGTTTCTTGTTTATTTTACTGCACAATTATTTTCCAGTTTCTATAATGCTAGCTTTTGCATTTTACATTACTGCACAATTTAATTTCCTACAATCTACATTACAACAACATTAATATGTTACCTTTGAATTAGTTAATCAAGTCATAAAGAATCCAATTCGATTAAGTTTTTAAAAGGTGTATGTAAATTCCCTAACGGGAAAAGGGCAAGATCCAATTATTTGTGCAACAATTTATTCTTTAATTCTGGGACCTAACATAGCCAACGAGTATGGTTCTTAAACCCAAGCTGCTTTTTGGTCTGTTAAATATGAAGAAGGGAAGAAGATGAAGAAGGTGGAGAGGAAGAGAAATAATTGAACACAGTGTTTTAACACGATTTTTGAACGGTATCAGACCCTACGTCCATGGTAGCTTTTTACTGATCTTCAGAAAATTTTACAGAGTGTCGACTAATCTTACTTCAGCCTGTTCTACAAGAGTTCTCCTCCTTCTTTTATAGAGAAAGGGAGGTTGCATGTAATGATTGCAAGTTGTAATTCTGTTACATCAAGTATTAAATGTACAAGACAATATAATCTCCTACAATCCAGCTTTTATAGGTTGCTTTCTGTGAGGTGGACCCCTCCTGTCTATTAAATATGAGGCTTAACGTGAGCCTGTTTGGAGTTCCATCTCGCCGAGCATCTCGCTAAGCTTCTTGCCTGGGCAACGCCTCTCCTTCGTGAGGTTGTGTCCTCGAGCTCATTGCTATCCTTTGTTCGGCAAGGACGAGCTCGAGGCTAGTGGAGTGAGCTTGATCCTTATTTCTGTGAAGCCATATCACAAAAATAACAAATTTAGATTTTATTACTTATTTATTTTTACTTTTAGCTTCTTTAACTTTTTAAAGATTATAAGACCTAAAATTAAAAAAGTAAATACTAATTAATCTCCTAAAATTAAGTAGCAACCATTATCTCTATCTTAAGTTTTAAGATTTAAGTTTTGACTTTTTATTTAGATTTTGTCATTTATTTATTTTTATTCTTTTCTTTTGACTTTTTGAGGATTGAGAAGAAAAATTTACAGTTACAAAATAAAATCCTAATTAATTTTCAACTATTATGTTTAGCATATGTTTGTAATTTAAAATTTAATTATTTTTGTGATTTTAATGTTTATTATTAAATATTTTGCTCTCTTTTGTTAAGTTATACTTTTTTTATAATTATATAAAATTTTAGGGTACTTTTTGATATTTACATTTATAGGATAAGACAACCTACACCCAAGTGGGGCTAAATTAGATGTTTTAAAAACTTTCACAATTTTTAGTATTCTCTTTAAAAATCTATTGATTTTGGAAAACCATGGGATGATTTTAATTCAAACAAACTTAAGATAATTTGATGAAAATATTTGCACATAAGAAAAAATAAATCAAAGCACTTATGCAAAGTAGCTCATTTAATTATACAAAGGTGAGGCTTCATCATAGATGGAAATCACTTTTTTCAAGCAAACTAATTTCTTGGCAAAATGAAAAATAATAAAGTATAAAATGCTCGAGAAATTTCAATAATAAAAAATAAAGCATCTTGCAATCTCATTTATCAACAAAAGCAAAAATGGATATCACAATATAAATTATTGGAAAATAAAGAAAGTAAGGATAGATATCTTTAAAGACAAGATTTATAGTAGTTCCTCTTGAAAAATAATCTTCAAGGCATATGTCCACTTTCAAGCTTGAAACTAGGCTTAAGACCATTAAATAAAATCAGTCCTTTCAAGTTTAAACGGGCATAAGGAGAAGCCTTTACAACAAATTGCTCAACCACAATTGAAAAACTTTTTGAGAATCTCAACCATTCACTCAAAAAAGGAAAACAAAGAGCTTAACCATTTTTTCTACTATAGGTAAGGCACAACTTAGAAAACCCATATGAGTGCAAAAGATATGATAGAAATTTAAAGAGCTCTGTAATTTGGATTTACAAATTGAAGCTCAATAAGCATGAAATTAATCAAATTTAGCTTATATTAAATAAATTAGATAAAGAGTCGAAGTATGAATAAAAAGAGAATGTTAGCCTCTTAAGAATTACATATTTGCTGTTAAGAAATTGTATGAAATAAGTATTTATAGCAAAAGAGCATGACACATAATAAAATGACCATTATTTCAAAAATTACCCTTTGCCATCATAATCACGAATTCAAATTTTGAATTTTTGATCAGAATCATGATTAGAATTACGAGATTCAATTTTGAATGCTTTGATTCAAATCTTAGCAAAGTAGTGTAAAGTTCGATTCAAATTGTCAAAATATGAATACGTTCAGTAAGTCCAAAAATTCTTGCGATCAAAATCATGATTAGAATCATGAAAACTAAATTTTGAAACCATCAATTCAAATAAAAAAATTAGTTTAAAATTAGATTTGAATCACCAAAATGTGCAAAGTTTCGACTAGTCCTATGATATTTATGATTAGAATTGAAAGACAAAAACATTTGCGCTATTCTCACGATCATAATTATGAAATTAGTTCAAATGACTTGATTCAAATCATAGGCTTGGAAAATGAAAAATAAATTTTGTAAATTCATTTCAAAGCCAATTAAAACCATTTTAAACCTTATAACACAATCTAAAAACAATTCCAAATTAAATGAATATGATAAAATATTTAAGAACAAATTGGAATGTTTTTGTTGAAAATATTTCAAAAGATTTTTGAGAAAAATCTTGAGGCAAACTTTTCAAAACTAATTTAAAGGAATGAGTTAAATTCAAATAGTTCAATACCTTTATAAAATTATTCTAAATAAGGCATAATTTATGTCTTTAATGAAAAATCCAAGGCTATCCAGGAAAGATCGACTGAAATTAAAGTAAATCAACTTAACCAAAATCGTTTGTTATCATTAAAATACAAATTTACTCAATTTAGAAAAATAAGGGCTAAGAATAACAATCTTCCTTTTTTTAATGATGACAAACAATTTTCAGGTTAGAAAGGAATCAAACATAAATTCAAAGCCTGTAACACATTTTAGCAAGAAAAATCAATCAAGGCTCCCTCTCAAGATAACAATCATTCTCTTATAGACATATAGCACACGAATCCCTAAAATGCATAATACTCCCCCTTTTGGCATATAAAAAATAAGTAAAAGATAAAGCCAAAAGCTAGAAACAAGAATAACATTGAAAAAAATAAAAATTTTCCTGAATCAATACTAGCATAGTAAAAGCTAAAAGTAAGATTAAAATGGGAAAAGGGGCTTATGGAACAAATTAAAAGTATGGAGCAACTGAATCATGAATTTCATTCAACTTTCTTTTCTAGTGTTCAATTGATTATAAAGGTTTCTGATCTTTGCATTCATATTTACTTCAAAGGAGTCATGCCTTTTATTAATTTGCTAGTGAGATAGTTCTATAATCCTAAAGAATTGAGTTTGCTGAAGTACAATTGTCTTAAGAGAGTTAGATTTTCATTATGGAAGTCCACAGATCTTGAACTAGAACCAGAGCCAAAAGTCGAAGCATCAGATCTCTCGGATACTGAGCCATCCTCCTTGACCCACCTCCTATTTAGAAAGCTAAGCTACATCTAATGAAGGGTTTTTTCATTCATCAAGTTAGAGCTATCCACATTTTTTAACTTCCTTTTCCAATGCCAAAAGAACTTAAAAATACAAAAAGACCTCGATGAAAACTATCACATAGGGTAGGAAGCTTTGATCAGGCTTCAAGAAGAAGGTGCCCATGTATGATAAGATTATGTATGGGATGTTTATTTTTAGTTCTTTTTTTATGGCCTACATCAGAAAAAGCCTATCTTCTACAATATTTATGGAGTTGGTATGGCAAAAAAGTATTGTCTTGACAATTGTATAGTGAAGAAGACGATCCTCCATTGACAATTTGGTGTTCATAAGTTTTCTAGTAGCAAAAATAGGAGTGATGTTGGGAACGAGCATCTTGATTGCCTCTTCTTTTGAATAGTCTTCTACATCTTTGTTAGTGATGAAACTCAACCCTCGTTCCTACCAAAAAGATTGCAAAAGGTTATCACATCCAAATTAATAGCATTCCTCGTTATGGTTACAAACAACCTTCCATTGGCTATGCCTAGGTTAGCATAAAATATTCTAACTAACTTAGGGTAATATCTGGCACTATAACAAACAAAGTTCAATAACTTACATTTTTCTAGTAAATCCTGTAATTTTAGATGGCTTTCCTTTAGAAATTTTTCATCGTTATACTTCATATACCTTTTGTATGATTCATATTTGGGAAGAATTTTTATTTTTTAATTGTAACATTAGTGTGATAAGCTCTTTTGTCACTGACTACCTTCTTTCTTTTCTTAGAGCCATTGACAAAATCATTAGTCATGTTGAATTTTAAAAAAATAGAGATAAAGTGATTTGGGAAAATTTAGGGGTTTTGTGATTTTGGAGAAATTGTTAGTTTTAATCGATCATAATTGAAGGAAAAGAATTGGAAAATGTCTTGGTGAAGAAATATTTGTATTTAATTGGTGAAATTTGATGAAAATTTTAAGAGAAGGTGGTAGGGTTTATGATGAGAGTGAAAAACTAATTTGGAAAACACCTGCACATGTGCACACACACACACACACACACACACGCACATATATTGCTTATGATTATAATCATGTGGCCATAGATGGTTGAGTGATTTGAATCACAAACATGATCACAAATGTATGACTGAGTGATCTCAACACCAATTCGAATCATAATCAAAATCGTGCACCTAGCTGAGCAACCTAAAAGATTGTAGAATTTTTTGATTCAAATCGCAAGAGGAATTGGAATTTCCAATTCGAATCACAAGACACCAGAATTCACCAAAACTCTAAATTTTAGCACTTCCTCAAAAACAAAACATGAACACAGATCTTTAATCCACAGAGACAATTGAATGACATGAAGAGTTAATAGAGAAAAAACAAGGCACTTGCAAAAAAGAATTGGGGGCTCTTCAATGCATAAATTAGTATTGATTTAAACAAATTAAAAAACTTAAATCAAAATAGAGAATTTAATTGAAATCACTTGGGAATCATAACTAACAAAGAAAATCAAATCAATTAAGCTTATTTTTCAAAGGATTCAATATGCCCAGTTCTCTTCTAATAAATGCAAATCGATTTTCATCAAGAGGTTTTCTAAAAATGTCAGCAAGTTGAAAATTGGTTTGAACAAATTCAACACAATGTTTCTTACTTTCATCAACACTTTTATAAAAATCCAATTTTTTTTAATCTAAAATATTGAAAAGAAGTTTATGAGAAATATGGAAGGGAATATTATTTTCAAACATTTTGAAATAAAACACTTAAGCAATTTGAAATCTAGTAGTTTTTAAACTAATTTTGAAAAAGATCAAAGACTAATTATTTAAAAAAGTTTTATATATGCTATTGATAGTGGATTTTAGTCAGACCCAAATCTAGCCAATGGAGGGGGTTCTTTAGGGCCCCAAGCTATTTCTTGATTGCTAAAGTGGTTAGAAAGTATTGAATGGTAGGAGGAAGGAGAAGAGGGAAGAAGTGCACAAGGTTTAACGTGGTTAGGCCAAATCTAGATGGTACCAGACCCTACATCCACGGAGATATTTTTATTAGTATGAAGGAATGTATACAGAGGTTCGACTATGGCTTTCCAATAGAGTTTTTACTAGTCTCTCTTGCTTCCTTTTTTTACAATGACTCTAGCCCCTATTTATAGAAGCATGGAGGGGTACAAATGGAACAAAATAAACTATAAATCTATTATATCAAATATTAAATGTACAAAGCTATCTAGGGTACTATAGGCTAGCTTTTACAGGTTACTTTCTGCATGTGGGACCTGATAGTTGTATCTGTAAAAGGGCGATACAAGTTACTTGTTAGCTTTATGCTCGACCTCAGTGAGCTTCTGGTAGGGAAGGACTTCATCCTAGCGAGCTTGAGCTTGTTTGCTGAGGATTTGGTTAACTTGTGACCTTGAGTTAGTTTGGTCAGTGAGCTTGGGTTTTCAGTAAACTGGAGTCTCTTCTGTGAGCTATGGCTTCTCACACAGTGAGCTCATTCCTTTTAATAGAGTCAACTCTTTCTGGGCCTTTGCTAGCCCGCTTCACAGTGTTGATTTCTACTAATAACACTAGCCCTTAACTTTTAGTTTGCTTTACAGACTGGGAGTTGCAATTCATTCTGGAAGGGTCTTCTTAGTCAAAGTCTTTGATGCTTAGTCTGTCATGTAGTCACTTCAAACTTCACTTTACTTGAACCAAACCATACTTTTTTCTAAGCATGATCCTCAGCCATTGGCATGGCAATCCCACTCCTTTCGAACTGTCAGATTAGGGGCAACTAATTACCCTTTGGGTCTTTCAGCAGACCCAATAGGCCTATATAATGCTTGTGAAGCTCTCCAAGTTTCTCAATAGAATGCTCTAATGGGTATCAAAGTTAAGTCCCCCATTTTTCTGATGGTTTGGCTTTCGATTAAGCTTTCTAAGGCATGTATGGCCTACTATAGAAGATCTTGAGGCGTGAATGGCCTACTACATGTGACTCCCATTGGATAGCTCTTTATGCTAGCTTTGAAGGAGTCTTATGTAGATCTTGAATTATTTCCTCATGATTTTTCCATGAGCTTTAGCCTTGCCAGCCAGACTCGTAATGCCTTTTTGAATTGCTTTAGGTTTGGTCCAGGAAGAACCATTAGCTGAGGAGGGATGCAAGTAGGAACAGTCAGTGCTTGCTGGTCTTCTTGCTGGTAGGACTTTGTCTCTTGGTAGCTGGCTTTCTACTTTTAACAATAGCTTTAGGCTCTCTTGCTTTTGATTTTGTACTTTGGATTTTCTGATGTAAACTTGTCTCATTAAATGAGACTTTAATGAAGTAAAGTTCTTTTGTAACTCTTAAATTATTGTATTGAACATTATGCTTGCACGCGTTGCTGTATAATGGTTGAATGAAATATTTTGATGGCTGGTCGGCTGTAGTTTCAAAGAATCTGGACATTTTGTGCCTTGAGCGGCTAGTGAGTTTTATTCAGAGAGATTACATGTGAGCTACGAATTAATAAGTCACATGAGAGTCGCGAACATTTGGTTGCATGAGAGTTGTGAACATTTGGTCACCTGAGAGCTGTGAATCATAGTAGTCTTGTTGCCTTAGGCAAATAATTAGGTCTATTTTTGTGCTTTAGCGAGCACATAGCTGTGCCGGCATCGAGTGTTTAAGAGCCCCTTTATGCCTTAACGAGCATATAGCTACACTGGTATTGAGTATTTAAGAGCATCTTCATGCCTCAGCGAGCACGCAGCTATGCTGGCATTATAAGTTTATTTTGAGTATCTCCATGCCTCAACGAGCACGTAGCTACACTGGTTTTTGAGCATTTAATAGTGCCTCTGCACCTCAACGAGCTCTAAGTTATACTGGATTTTTAAGCATTTAATAGTGCCTTCGCACCTCAGTGAGCATACAACTACACTGGCTTTTGAGCATTCAATAGTGCCTCTGCACCTCAGCGAGCTCTAGGTCATGTTAGATTTTTGAGCGTTTAATAGTGCCTTTGCACCTTAGTGAGCACTCAGCTATACTGGCTTTTGAGCATTTAATAGTGCCTCTGCACCTCAGTGAGCTCTATGCCATGCTGGATTTTTGAGTGTTTAATAATGCCTTCGCATCCTAGTGAGCACACAGCTACACTGGCTTTTGAGTGTTTAATAGTGCCTCCGCACCTCAATGAGCTCTAGGCCACGTTACATTTTTGAGCATTTAATAGTGCCTTCGCACCTCAGTGAGCATACAGTTACACTAGCTTTTGAGCGTCTAATAGTGCCTCTGCACCTCAGTGAGCTCTATGCCGTGCTAGATTTTTGAGTGTTTAATAATACCTCCATACCTTAGTGAGCACATAGCTACATTGGCATTGTTCCAGGAGGAACCCCGATGCCTTAGCCCGAAAGTTGGCAATTTCGTTAATTCATCTTCAGAGTGAGCTCCGAGGGGCCTCAACTCATGAACTGGCACATTGGACTCATACATTACATTTAGCAAAACAAAATTATACATTGATAAAGACAAAAGATAGGAAAGCTAAAGTACATTGTCAATATATAATTCTAACTGAGGCTCCTTGCTCTTAGCTGGAATCCCACTGAGGATGTTAAGATTGTTACTTTGCAGGCCGCACCACATACCTTTGTAGGCACCCTCTTTTGATAAGGTCCTCTATCATGTCTTTTAATGCCCAACATTTCGAGGTATTGTGCCTGACCTCGTTGTGGTAGGCGTAGAATTTATCTTTATTGTTTTTGAATTTGCTAGGTGTTCACATAGACTTGGGCTTCCCGGAGTCTTCTCTATCCCTCTCCGCTAGGAATATCCTATCCTGAGTGTCAGATAGAATACTATAACTTTCGTGAAGACCTTGGTAGTGAGGCCGCTCATCCTTGCTCCTCTTAATGATCTGAAGGCTGGAGCTATCCTTCCCTTCTTTATGGTTGTTCCTCTTTTAATTTTGATCTGAGCTACTTGAATCAGACCTTTTCAAGCCAAAAGTTTCATCCCAACTGGCTTGCCTCACAGCTCGCTCATAGAAATCCCCAAGATCCTTTACCGATGACTTGTAGATGTTTTTGTATAGCTTCCTATCCTTGCGGAGTCCCATAAAGATTATTGCCAAAATAGTTTCTTCTGAAGGATTTTCTACATTATTCACCTCGAGTCTGAACCAAGAGATGTAGTCCTTCAATGACTCTTCCTTTTGGTCGAAGATCATAGCGAGGTGGCAAGGTGGAGTGAGCTGTCTTTTTAATGCTCGATACTGGTTAACAAATTTCTTCTGATATTCTTCCCAACTGCCTATAGTACGAGTTGGACGACTTTTAAACCACGTCAAAGGTGAGCCCCCTAATGTTGCTGGGAATATATGGTATTTCATAAAAGGGTTAGATGTCATAAGATCCATCTGGACATTAAACACGTCCAGGTGATCGTATGGGTCTCTGTCCCCATCAGAGAGTGGAATTCAGGGAACTTTGAACTTCGGGGGAATGGGTTACGCTTCAATCTCCTCGATGAATGGTGACCTCACTTCATAGTGAACTGGCTTATCTAGAGTCTGGAGATGCTTCTCAAATTGATTCATCTTTCAAAACAATTCTTCTACAAGTGGGTCTCATACCAGAGGCCATTGATTCTCGTGATTGTGGTCGCAGTGACCGGGAATGTGTTCTCCACTAACTCTACTTGAACATCCGACTTGGTGCTACTGGTGGTCATTTCTAGGTGTAACAACTTTGGTCTACCTTTGCAAACCTTGAGCCTGGCTTTGCACTAATGTGGTGACTGCTCTGGTTAGCTCTCCTATCATATTTTCTAGTTTCTCCTGGTGTTAAAGCCAAACTTGGATTCCTTCACTCCCATTTGTGACAGTGGTAGGTTGAAGGGAATTAGCTGGGGGCGAAAGGGCATTGACACCTATAACAGGGGCTATTGAAGAATTCATCGAAGAAATGTGACCCTCTAGTAGGTTAATTTGAGCGTTTGAAGTCCTTGTAGTTCTTCCTCTGGCCATTGTAACTACACAAAGGATTAAATGGAAGATAAAGGACCAATAATACATAGAAGGGTCCTACCGGGCGTGCCAAAATGTTGATAGTGGATTTCAATCAGACCTAAATTCAGCTAACAGAGGGGGTTCTTTAGGGACCCAAGCTATTTCCTAGTTGCTGAGGCAGTTAGAAGGTATTGAATGGCAGAAGGAAGAAGAAGAGGAAAGAAGTGTATAAGGTTTAACGTGGTTTGACCAAATGCAGATGGTACCGGACCCTATGTCCATGGAGATATTTTTATTAGTATGAAGGAATGTTTATAGAGGTTCGGCTATAGCTTTTTGGCAGAGTTTCTGCTAGTCTCTCTTGCTCTTTTTTTTTATAATGACTCTAGCCCCCCATTTATAGAAGCATGGAGGGGTACAAATGGAACTAAATAAACTATACATTTGTTACATCAAATGTTAAATATATAAGATTGCCTAGGGTACTATAGGCTAGCTTCTATAGGTTGTTTTTTACAAGTAGGACCTGACGGCCGTATCTATAAAATGATGGTACAAGTTACTTGTTGGCTTTATGCTCGACCTTAGTGAGCTTCCGATAGGGAAGGACTTCGTCCTAGCAAGCTTGAGCTTGTTTGCTGAGGTTGCTGTTGACTCGTAACCTTGAGCTGGTTCGGTCAGCGAGCTCGGGTCTTTAGCGAACTAGACTCTCTTCAGCGAGCTGTGGCTTCTCGCACAGTGAGCTTGTTCCTTTTGACAGACTTGACTCTTTCTGGGCCTTTGCTAGCCCGCTTTGTAGTGTCAAATTCTACTGATAACGTATGCATATTTCCTTTGAAATTTCTCTTATAAAAAGATAAACACATGTTCCAAGTGACTGGGAATCATAGCTCAAGAAAACATCATGAAAGGATATGCAATAGGGATAAAAAGAGATTAAAACTATTAAACTTTCCCTATCTGCAAAGAGAAGAGGCATAATACAACATTGAGCACATCATTATTACAACTAAGCATATTTTTCATGATCTTTTCCAAACCAACCAAGTACAACTTGGACAAAGAGAATCATACAATCTAATATATGTTAATGATTCATAAGAAGAAATAAGAATATAGATACTCATTAATTGAAGTAATATATGGAGCTTCTTAGTTGCAGTCATCTTCCTATTCAATTCTTATCACTTGTGAAGCAAAAAACATATTGATTTTGATGTGAAGAAGCTTTCCTTGATGTGTTTACCTTTGGAAGAGGATTGGAAACTAATGATTGATCATATTGAGAAATCTTCAAGTCAAGACTTAATCTTTCAACTCTTTCAATTTTCCACAATCTTGAAGTCAAATTTATGAATCCTTTCACAAATCATATAGATTTTATCAAACTCTTAAGCACAAAACTTAAGATTGGAGATTAGGAAATATAAAACAAATTCTAAACACAAGGTTCACCTTTATTTTTAATGAAGTTAAACTCTTTGATTGTTTTATCAAAACAAAGATTTCAACTCTATGAAGCTTGCTTCAATCCATAAATGGGTCATTGCAGTTTACATAACTTTTTGGCATTTTTTGGATTAACAAAGCCTTAAGGTTGTGTTATGTACACATCCTTAAGAAGATTCCCATTAAGGAATGCAGTTTTGAAATCCATTTGCCAAATTTCATAATCATGGAAAGCTATAATAGCAAGTGAGATCTGAATGGATTTAAGCATGACAATTAGGGAAAAGGTCTCATCATAGTCTATACTATGAATTTGGTTGAAACTTTTCACCACAAATCATCCCTTAAAGGTTTATATGTTACCATCCATGTCAATTTTCTTCTTGAAAACCCATTTGCACTTGATGGGTTTTACCCTTTCAGGTGGATCAACTAAGGTCCATACTTGGTTATCATACATGGATTCCATTTTAGATCTCATAACCTTAAGCCACTTCTCAAAATTTGGCCCTTTAATGGCTTCTTGGTAGGTTGTAGGCTTATCTTGATCCATGAGTAAAACATTGCCATCTTGAGTCATAAGAAATCCATATCTCTTAGGCTCATTATCATAGACTTTGTGTTACTTAAGTAGGTTTCCATTCCATAATTACTTGTAGCCTTTACTTAAGTGCCATAATAGGTTCCTTGTTATTTTGTGAATCTCAAGTTTCTTCAGGTTCTATTTTCTTCCCACTAATTCCTCTAGAAATGAATTCTCTTTTTAGAAAAATGCCAGTTCGTGTGACAAACACTTTACCGTCAGAAGGATTATAGAAGTAGTACCCCTTAGTTTCTTTAGGATACCTTGCAAAGTAACATCTATCCGATTTGGGTCTAAGTTTGTTAAAGGCTTGATGTTTTACATGGGCATCTCTACCCTAAATCTTCATGAAAGATATACTGGGACATTTTCAAGTCCATATCTTATATGGTTTCTTTTGAATCGATTTAGAAAGAATGTGGTTAAGTGTACAAGTAGCTATCTCTAGAGCATGTCCCCAAAAGGAAATTGGAAGATCTGTATGACTCATTATAGATCATACCTTGTACAATAAGGTGCAATTTCTCCTCTCAGATACACCATTCCATTGTGGTGTTCCAAGTAGAGTGAGCTTTGATATTATACCACACTTATTCAGATGGTCATCAAATTCTTGGCTTAAGTATTCTCCACCTCGATCAAGCAAAACACTTTAATACTTTTGCCAAATTGGTTTTGAACTTTATTTTTGACTTCTTTGAACCTTTCAAAGGATTCTGACTTGTGTTTCATAAGATACAATGTAGCATGCCTACTAAAATCATAAGTAAATGTAACAAAGTACTGAAAACCTCATCTAGCTAATGAGCTAATAGGTCCATAGACATTAATATGTATAAGGCCCAACAAATCATTTGACCTTTCACTATGTCTAGAAAATCAAATGAGTCCGAGAATCCATCTTTATAGAGCTTGTATATATGCTTTTTGTTTATGTGGCCCAAGTAACAATGCCAAAGATATCTTGGGTTCAAATCATTTGATTTGAACCATTTAGTATTTAAGTTATATTTCCAGGTATAAAATGTAAAGTCTATTAAACAATTCTGCACTACCATAAAATATTTCATTCAAATAAATCAAATAACTTATGTCCTTTATTAAGAATAAAAAACCTTTCTTGTCCAAACAAGAAATAGAAATAATATTCCTACTAATAGCAAGCATAAAATAACAATCCTTTAATTTAATAACCAATCCTGTAGGTAAAGATAAAAAATATGTTCCTACAGCTAGGGCAGCAACACTTGCTTCATTGCTTATTCCTAGGTCCACCTTATAAGGTCCCAACAGATATTGTCTGCTTTGGCCCAACACACTTGGGCCTCACGGTTTTAAAACGTGTTTGTAAGGTGAGGACATTCCCCCCTTATAAGGACCTTTCCCTGTTCAGACATAGTCGATGTGGGATGCTAGCCACTGTGGGATGCTGGGGCGTAACTCCTTATATCCCCCCCGACCCAGCGCCCCCCACGACCCATCGACCAGAGGCCTGACCTGGCTTTGATACCACTATAAGGTCCCAACAGATATTGTCTGCTTTGGCCCAACACACTTGGGCCTCACGGTTTTAAAATGCGTCTGTAAGGTGAGGACATTCCCCCCTTATAAGGACCTTTCCCCGTCCAGACATAGTCGATGTGGGATGCTGGGGCGTAACTCCTTACACACCTCACCTTTAGTCAGAGCTTTGCTCCTTTTGAGATCCTACACATGAGTACAAATACGAGAACCATACTTGATATCTAATATCCAAGATGTAGAAGTAGATAAATTGACATCTATAACAAAAATATCTAAAGTAGTGGAAGTTTCACTTCTCTTCTTCTTGCTAAGATCCTCCAAGTAAACCTTACAGTTCTTTTTCCAATGTCCAGTCTCACCATAATGGAAGCATTTCCCTTCCTTAGCTATTCCACTCTTAGGTTTTAGTGTAGAGGTCTTGGGCTTGGGCTTGCCCTTGGTTTTGGAATCTTTTTGCCCTTGCTTTTTTGAAACATCCTTATAGGATAAGGCATTGCTTTTTGCAAATTTTGTTAAGCAATTCTCAACATGCTTAACAATTTTGGTAGTGATTTGTTAATTTCATTCATGTTGTAATTAATGACAAATTGACTATAGCTCTATGGCAATGATTGCAGAACTAAATCAATAGCCAACTTTTAGCTCACTAGAAAACCTAACCTATTAAGGTTCTCGACATACCCAATCATTTTGAGTACATGAGCCCCAACAGGGTTTCCTTCTACCATTTTACACTGAAACAATGCCTTAGAGACATCAAACCTCTTTTGTCATGCTTGTCCTTGATAAAGTTTTTTTAGGCATGCAACTATGTCAAAAGTATACATGTTCTCATGGTGCTTCTGAAGCTTAGAGTTCATGGTAGCTAACATAAGGTAACCGATGTCCAAAGTGTCATCCTCATATGTAATACCCCGAGTATTCTAAATAAAAAAATAAATAATAATATCAATTTTTGGTAATAAAATAAGGAAAATAAAAATTTTGAAAAATTTGAAATTATAGATTTGAAGTTATGAGAGAATTTGATATAGTAAAAATAGAAAGTATAAAATTTTAAGGATTTATTTCTATAAAACTTTAAAGATATTGAACTAGGGTTATTAATATTGGTTAAGTATAAAATTAGTGTCGTTATGAAGGTATATAATTTAACTAATTTGTATTAAAATTTTGTGATCATTGGAGATTGATACGTATGTTAAATTTGAGTTCAAAATGGGAGAAATAGGAAAGTTACTGAAAAAAGGAAAATGATCAATTTAAAGTTATTAGGAAGTTGACCAAGTTTTCCCTTTTATCCTCAAATTAGTTAGCTTCCCTTTCTTTTTCCTTGGACTTTATCTTAATGAAGTCATGTAAACTCTCTCATCTTCTTCCTTAAGCTTCCAACTCTCTTTCTAGCTTCACTCTCTCTATAAGTAAGCTTATCAACTCTTTCTATTATTTTCTCAAATTTTTATTGGTGAATCTTCTCTTCTTCCTCTTCAATTTGATAATAAAATCATACTGATTCATTGGGTGAAATTTTTGAAATAAATTTTTGAAAATTTCTAATACTATTTATTTCAATATTCAACCCCATGAATCAACATGGTTTTTCTGATGTTTTAGAACTTAAATCTGTTAGATATTATTGGTTTCTATTAAATTGAATCATAATCTAAATATATAAACTTAGTTGATAAGAGAAATCTTTAGAAAAGTGTGGGAGCTAATAGGCTTTTTTTTGTGTTCTTAAAGTGCATAGACAGATTTGGTGTGTAAAGTTGCACTTTTGTATTTCCAGCTAGCAAAGTGAATATTTCTTACCATTCATGTGAATTAATATATATTTCTTGCTTGTGATTTGCTGAATAAATGAAAATGGTTAATGAAAATTGGTTATGTGTTTGTAAGGCATGATTTATGAATAAATGGTTTGATCAATGAATTAATTAGTTGATAATTGAAATGAGTGGGCTTTATATATGTTTGAGCTAATAAAACATGTTAAAATAAGGTCTTATGGTAAGTTTTTATCTTGTGAGTGGCTTCCCCTATTTTTTGGTTGTTTACATGCAAAATCTGCTTTTGTAAGTCGAATTGTACCATTTTGAACTAAACTCGCGATCATGCTCTCAGAAACTCACTAGTTTTTCTTGACCAATTTGAATTGAATTTTGAACTAAAATTTGACGCTTCAAATTAACCTTCCTTGCCTTGTTTTTTGATTTTGATCATGGTTAAAATTAAACTTCCTAAAAGTTTTCAAAATTTAACCAGCAGACTCACATTTTTAACTACATTTTCTTCAGTTGAATTGAGCTCTTTATTTTCTAATTTGAATCACGATCATGCTTGTCTTCTTTAGCAATTTTAATCGAGAATCTGATGGCATCTTTGACAAATTTCATATTATTTAATTAATGTTTATTTCTCCTAATTTTATTCTAGATTCCTTAAATTACTTTTATAATGAATCCAAACACCTCAAACATAATAAATAGAATTTATAAAAAATATAAATCCCAAGTCGATAACAAAGAATGGAAGTATTATGTATGTAAGAGTATCCAATCAATGAATTTATAAACCAAAGTGATTATGAGGCAAGAATGTATGAAGATAATAATGACTGATTGTGATTATAGAAATGCAATTACCATGAGTAACATTGATGTACCTAAAATATTAAATAGTATGTGATGTTATGATTATTGTTGGAAATGCAATCATTTGCAATAAGTGATTATTTGGCTTAAAGCTTGTTTATGTATAAGAATGAGAATGAATTATTGTATATACATACCGTGATTATATAAAGTGTAATAGCATTTGTGAATTTATTAATAATGTGTGTGACACCATGAATGATATTAACATGTGATCATGTGATATTGATGTGGTGTGATGGAGAATTATGAGCTTGATCTTGGATCTGCATGTTCTAAATTTATGAGTGGGATAGGATGGATTGAAGGGATAAGACTGGGCTTGTGCGAGATAAGACTGGATCAGAGTAATAAGGATTGAATGGTTTGGAATCATTTTAACTATTGTAAAATATTATTATTTAATTAGAATACAAAGTAAGCTCAGATGTTGGTAGGTGGCTTCAAAAACCTAACTCGACACCATGTTCAAAAGTAATATAATGTAAGTTTCATCATATATGAATTTTAATAGTCAATGATTGCTTATGGAAGAATCTATAAGACTTAGCCAAACAGATGGGCATGAATACTTGTGTTTGTACATGCTTTGCTATTTAATGAGTTCATAAGTCTTGTACATTTTATTCATTGAACCTAGACTCAATCTTCTGTAGATTTTTTTTAGATTTTCAAGATCCTATAAATTCCATTCTACAAAAGTAAAATGGATAATAATTTGACAAAAATTCAACTGACATCTACACCACCATGATATCATGTCTTTTAGGAAGCTATCAAATAAACATCCACTACACCATCATCCTAAATCTATTGGGATGTGAAATTTTACATGATGTAGAGATTATTCCACTCGAACCACCAAATGTACTATTATTGATGGCCTTAGGATGGTTTGACCCTTAAAGGTTAACCATCAAGTTAAAAATTATTTTGCTATCTTTTGAGAACATGTAAATAGAAAGGGCCACAAGACTTAGTTATAGAAACCTATATTTTGGTAATATAATAAGACATAGATTAAGGTAACTTCTTTTAAATGCCCTATTGTTTTTGAAAAGTGCTTTTGGCAATTTTGATAGTGGAATCAGGCCCTAGGATTAGAGTTAGTAGTAGTTATATGCTGTAACTATTGAAGACTTATATACATTTAAGCAAAACTAGTATGTGACCTGTTGGACAATACTAGTGTATATTTTCCCATGAGTAACCTTATGTGTTGAGTTTGCCACAATTTAGTTGCCTTTATTTTGTCATAAGACCAAAAATAACTTAAAAAAATGATAATAGGTAGTGATGGTAAAAGGCTAGTGAATATCTAGCAGAGGAGTGATATTCATGGTGGTTATAACCAGGACTTTAGGGTCATGACATGATGCTTCTTATAAGCATCTCTTTCAACCTCAAAGGCATTTGCAGTAGGTGGCTGAGAAATAGATTTCTCTTTGACATATAGCTTTCACTCATGCTTGAGGATTATCTTCAAATTCCTATACTAGTCTAGGAAATTTGTCCCAATTAGCTTGTCCTTCTTTTAGACTAATTACAGTGGTAGATTATCTGGTGCACTTGATGTTATTAATATCTACAAAAGAAATATGCAAAATAAGTATCATGTTCTTAATTATTTAGTGAGGTCTTTTATTAGATGTAACTTCCATTATTTTATTCAAACTAATAGCCCTCACAATTAATTTGGAAAGTCATATCAATGACACTTTCTAGTGGGCCAAAATCCATATTTCACCTAGTCTTGAGTTAGCTTTGGCTAATCACCCAAGTTTTGGCTATTTAGGTATGTAACGCTTGCCAATTACATCATATGCAATTCTTGGATAGTTGGGTGAAGAACACTTTTTGTAGTCTATTTTATAGACTTGAGTCCAACTTTATGCCTTTAGGCCCCCAATCCTATTGAGTAGCCTAGTTAAGTCATACCCTAATAGTTGGTAGTTTGATATCACTATTATCCCATCACATCTTACCAATATAGATGAGGTAACTTGCTTTGGCAAACCTATCATATGTCAATTGAGGCCTTGACAAGTGCTAGTCATTAGAAGGCATCATAGTTTATTACTGACTTGATATTTTACTTTGAGGTATTTATATATATATTATATCTCACCATTATTAACCATTCATACATGCATGCTTATAATTTAACATGTCTCCCTAGTAATTTGCTTTGTGGATAATGGTTGTGCAAATCAAGACTATTCTAACTCTACACTATTTTATAATTACATGATAAAAGAGAAACCTCAAGTTACATTCGAGGGGAGTTAGGTGAGAAGAGAATGCACAACTAGAAAATATAGAGAAAGGCGTTACACGTAAATCGTATTAAAAAATTACAACCATATTTAAAATAAAATAGCAATCTAGTCACATTGGGATAGAATGGCCATAACTATGCACCATGCACCATACAACATATAAAAACATGCAAATAACCATAAGATATAATTGGATTTGATTTTATTTCCAATTTTAACCATCTAAAAATTAGAAAGCCATCTAAATAGATTGATTTTAAAATGAGCTCTGGATTTAGGTTTCCAATTATAACCCTAATTAACGTAAACATCAAATATTTTTTTTGTTCCCTTTTGATCTCATTAAAATGAAACAGTATGTGTTACAAGTGAAATTCGACACTGAGATGCGGGCTGGCAAAGGTCTAGAAGGAATCGAGTCTGTCAGAGGAAATGAGCTCGCTATGTGAGAGGCCACAGCTCACTGAAGAAAATCCAGTTCATTGAAAGCTGGAGCTCACTAACTGAACTAGCTTGGCATCGCAAGCCAGCAGCATTCTCAGCAAGCAAGCTTAAGCTCACTAGAACGCAGCCTCACTCAGCTAGAAGCCCATTGAGGCAAAACACAGAGCCAACAAATAACTTGCACCGCCATTCTGTAAGCATGACCATCAGGTCCCATCTGTAATAAGCAATCTGTAGAAGCCAATCTATAGTACCTAGGTAGTCTTGTACATTTAATATTTAATATAATAGATGTACGGTTAATTTAGTTTCATTTGCATCCCTCCATGCTTCTATAAATTGGAGGCTAGAGTCATTGCAAATAGGAGAGTCGAATGAAAACTAGCAGAAACTCTGTTGGATTCAATAGCAAAGCCCTGTAAACAATCCTTCATATTAATAAAATATCTCTGTGGACATAGGGTCTGGTGCCATCTGGATTTAGCTGAATGACATTAAATCTCTTATGTATTTCTCCCTTCTCCCCCTTCCTCCTATCATCCAGCACCTTTCCATCACCTTAACAACTGGGAAACAGCTTGGGTCTCTAAAGAATCCTCTCCATTGGCTGGATTTTGATCAAACCAAAATCCACCATTAATATTTTGGCATGCCCTGTGGGACCCATCTATGTACTAGTTGATCTTTCACCTTTTGTTTAATTCTTTACACATCTATCATGGCCAAAGGAAGGACCACAAAAGCTTCGAATGCTAAAGCTATCCCGCTGAGGGTCACGCATCTTCGACAGACTCTTCAATAGCCCCCGTTATAGGCACCGCTGCCTTTCTGCCCCCGACTAGCTCCTCTCGACCTGCCATTATCAGGAATGGGAGCAAAGGGATCTAAGTCTAGCTTCAACACTAGGAAAAGTTAGAAAATATGATGGGAGAGCTAGCTAAGGTAGTCATTATGTTAATACAAAGCCAAATCCAAGGTTTATAAAGACAAATTGAGGTTGTTGTGCCTGAAGATGATCACCAGCAGCATCAAGCTAGATGTTTAGACAAGGGTGGCTAAGAGAGCACTCTAGGTCATTGCATCCATGACCAGGAGAATCAATAGTCTCTGGCACGAGACCCACTTGTAGAAGAATTGTTTCACAGGATGGATTAGTTCAAAGAATGTTCTGAAGCTCTAGACAAACGAGCTCGATATGAAGCAAGATCACCCTTCACTAAAGAGATTGACTTACAGCCATTTCCCTGAAGTTCAAAGTTCCCTCGATCCCACTCTATGATGGGGATAGGGATTCGTACGATCACCTAGATGTGTTCAATGTCCAAATGGATCTCATGATGACTAACCCCTTGTGAAGTGCCATATGTTCCTAGCAATTCTGGGGGGCTCGCCTCTGACGTGATCTAAAAGTTTTCCAGCTCGTAGCATAAGTAGCTGGGAGGAATGTCAAAAGAAATTCATTGAATAGTGTTGGGCATTGAAAAGATATCTCTCTCCACCTTGCCACCTCACTATGATCTTCTAGCGAAAAGAAGAGTTGTTGAAGGACTACATCTCTCGGTTTAGACACGAGATCAATAATGTAGAGAATCCTTTAGAGGAAACTATTTTGGCAATGATCTCTATGGAACTCTGATAACAAAAGATTTAACACATCTATTTATCCTCATACTTTGCATTTTAAGAGCTTAAATGAATCAATTCCAGCTGTGCTAACATGTTTTTATAGTTTGGAGTCAATTGGCATTATTTTGCAAATT